>OX328129.1:6379308-6578789 GCA_946811695.1 Gonocerus acuteangulatus | reverse complement strand
CGACAATCGGTGCAGCAAAGGTCACTTGGTACGTTTAGGTACTTGTAGTTTTATTACGACCCCTAATGAAATATACTATTCTGGGACTGCACTTGTTTTGTCGTTTATGTACATTAAAAAAATATAGATCCCATTCCAATAGATATAGGGTACGCCCGTCTTTATTTCTAAACCCCATTTTTTTTTACAAGCTCATAACCTATACATTTTTTCCAATTAGCGAGGCCCGGGACAACTGTACCCGGCAGTCCCCCCCCCCCCCCCATGTGGCGGCCATGATTGTAACAAGTGTACAATAAATGTGTGTTTTTCAAATCTTTATTCTCTAGAAAGTTCACATGACAGGTTGTTTTGACCTCATATATTCTTTAAATGGCTGTTTAATATTAATTGGTGATAAGACCAGGATGATTATGCCATTATTAACTAGTTATGGCGCCTTGTTCTGTTAATTAATAAAGGATTAGTTTTGTGGTTAACAGCAATATGGAATTCATAATCTCTCAATCACTATATAATCCACGTTGAGATTATCAACATTAGGCCCTACCTTATCTAAATACAGTATACACTCTTTCTAATCCGGCGTTACCTCTAATCCGGCAGTCTCTCTAATCCGGCGGTCTCTCTAATCTGGCAGTCTCTCTAATCCGGCGGTCTCTCTAATCCGGCGGTCTCTCTAATCCGGCGGTCTTTCTAATCCGGCGGTCTCTCTAATCCAGCGGTCTTTCTAATCCGGCAGTCTTTCTAATCCGGCGGTCTCTCTAATCCGGTAGCCTCTCTAATCCTGCGGTCTCTCTAATCCGGTAGGCTCTCTAATCCGGCGGTCTCTCTAATCCGGTAGTCTCTCTAATCCGGCGGTCTCTCTAATCCGGTAGTCTCTCTAATCCGGCGGTCTCTCTAATCCGGTAGTCTCTCTAATCCGGCGGTCTCTCTAATCCGGTAGTCTCTCTAATCCGGCGGTCTCTCTAATCCGGTAGTCTCTCTAATCCGGCGGTCTCTCTAATCCGGTAGTCTCTCTAATCCGGCGGTCTCTCTAATCCGGTAGTCTCTCTAATCCGGCGGTCTCTCTAATCTGGCATTCTCTCTAATCCGGCGGTCTCTCTAATCCGGCGGTCTTTCTAATCCGGCGGTCTCTCTAATCCGGCGGTCTCTCTAATCCGGTAGTCTCTCTAATCCGGCGGTCTCTCTAATCCGGTAGCCTCTCTAATCCTGCGGTCTCTCTAATCCGGTAGTCTCTCTAATCCGGCGGTCTCTCTAATCTGGCATTCTCTCTAATCCGGCGGTCTCTCTAATCCGGCGGTCTTTCTAATCCGGCGGTCTCTCTAATCCGGCGGTCTCTCTAATCCGGTAGTCTCTCTAATCCGGCGGTCTCTCTAATCCGGCGGTCTCTCTAATCCGGTAGTCTCTCTAATCCGGTAGTCTCTCTAATCCGGCGGTCTCTCTAATCCGGCATTCTCTCTAATCCGGCGGTATCTCTAATCCGGTAGTCTCTCTAATCCGGCGGTCTCTCTAATCCGGCGGTCTCTCTAATCCGGTAGTCTCTCTAATCCGGCGGTCTCTCTAATCCGGTAGTCTCTCTAATCCTGCGGTCTCTCTAATCCGGTAGTCTCTCTAATCCGGCGGTCTCTCTAATCCGGTAGGCTCTCTAATCCGGCGGTCTCTCTAATCCGGTAGGCTCTCTAATCCGGCGGTCTCTCTAATCCGGTAGGCTCTCTAATCCGGCGGTCTCTCTAATCCGGTAGTCTCTCTAATCCGGCGGTCTCTCTAATCCGGTAGGCTCTCTAATCCGGCGGTCTCTCTAATCCGGTAGTCTCTCTAATCCGGCGGTCTCTCTAATCCGGTAGTCTCTCTAATCCGGCGGTCTCTCTAATCCGGTAGTCTCTCTAATCCGGCGGTCTCTCTTTTCCGGTAGTCTCTCTAATCCGGCGGTCTCTCTAATCCGGTAGTCTCTCTAATCCGGCGGTCTCTCTAATCCGGCGGTCTTTCTAATCCGGCGGTCTCTCTAATCCAGCGGTCTTTCTAATCCGGCAGTCTTTCTAATCCTGCGGTCTCTCTAATCCGGTAGCCTCTCTAATCCGGCCGTCTCTCTAATCCGGTAGGCTCTCTAATCCGGCGGTCTCCCTAATCCGGTAGCCTCTCTAATCCGGCCGTCTCTCTAATCCGGTAGGCTCTCTAATCCGGCGGTCTCTCTAATCCGGTAGTCTCTCTAATCCGGCGGTCTCTCTAATCCGGTAGTCTCTCTAATCCGGCGGTCTCTCTAATCCGGTAGGCTCTCTAATCCGGCGGTCTCTCTAATCCGGCGGTCTCTCTAATCCGGCGGTCTCTCTAATCCGGCGGTCTCTCTAATCCGGTAGGCTCTCTAATCCGGCGGTCTCTCTAATCCGGCGGTCTCTCTAATCCGGCGGTCTCTCTAATCCGGCGGTCTCTCTAATCCGGCGGTCTCTCTAATCCGGCGGTCTTTCTAATCCGGCAGTCTTTCTAATCCGGCGGTCTCTCTAATCCGGTAGCCTCTCTAATCCTGCGGTCTCTCTAATCCGGTAGGCTCTCTAATCCGGCGGTCTCTCTAATCCGGTAGTCTCTCTAATCCGGCGGTCTCTCTAATCCGGTAGTCTCTCTAATCCGGCGGTCTCTCTAATCCGGTAGTCTCTCTAATCCGGCGGTCTCTCTAATCCGGTAGTCTCTCTAATCCGGCGGTCTCTCTAATCCGGTAGTCTCTCTAATCCGGCGGTCTCTCTAATCCGGTAGTCTCTCTAATCCGGCGGTCTCTCTAATCCGGTAGTCTCTCTAATCCGGCGGTCTCTCTAATCCGGTAGTCTCTCTAATCCGGCGGTCTCTCTAATCCGGTAGTCTCTCTAATCCGGCGGTCTCTCTAATCCGGTAGTCTCTCTAATCCGGCGGTCTCTCTAATCTGGCATTCTCTCTAATCCGGCGGTCTCTCTAATCCGGCGGTCTTTCTAATCCGGCGGTCTCTCTAATCCGGTAGGCTCTCTAATCCGGTAGTCTCTCTAATCCGGTAGTCTCTCTAATCCTGCGGTCTCTCTAATCCGGTAGTCTCTCTAATCCGGCGGTCTCTCTAATCCGGTAGGCTCTCTAATCCGGCGGTCTCTCTAATCCGGTAGGCTCTCTAATCCGGCGGTCTCTCTAATCCGGTAGGCTCTCTAATCCGGCGGTCTCTCTAATCCGGTAGTCTCTCTAATCCGGCGGTCTCTCTAATCCGGTAGGCTCTCTAATCCGGCGGTCTCTCTAATCCGGTAGTCTCTCTAATCCGGCGGTCTCTCTAATCCGGTAGTCTCTCTAATCCGGCGGTCTCTCTAATCCGGTAGTCTCTCTAATCCGGCGGTCTCTCTTTTCCGGTAGTCTCTCTAATCCGGCGGTCTCTCTAATCCGGTAGTCTCTCTAATCCGGCGGTCTCTCTAATCCGGCATTCTCTCTAATCCGGCGGTCTCTCTAATCCGGTAGTCTCTCTAATCCGGCGGTCTCTCTAATCCGGCGGTCTCTCTAATCCGGTAGTCTCTCTAATCCGGCGGTCTCCGAGAAGAATGAGTCACGGATCTCGGAACGCCACACAGTGGAGCCAAACGACATTTAGTGTTTGAAAAAAGGCTACAGCCTCCAAATCTTAACCGATTTCAATGCATTTTTTTAAAAATGAAAGCTATTCAAATTTATAACAACTGTGTCTGGCCAGATTTTTGTTTTTTGTTTCCACTGTTTATTAAATTACTTGTAAATAATCCAGGAAGTTTTACAATTGAACATAAAATAATATTTTATTTTTTTCTGACTCAATATTGAATTTAAACATTCAAATCCTGATTAGACTTGGAAAAAAATCAAAATATATTCTCAAATCATTCAAAAATCATATTATTTCTATTGATCTCATTGTTAATAAATAAATTTACCTTTTAAGATGTCAGTCTGTTTTATCCCAAGTCTAATCAGGATTTAAATGTTTAATATTAATTGGTGATAAGACCAGGATGATTATGCCATTATTAACTAGTTATGGCGCCTTGTTCTGTTAATCAATAAAGGATTAGTTTTGTGGTTAACAGCAATATGGAATTCATAATCTCTCAATCACTATATAATCCACGTTGAGATTATCAACATTAGGCCCTACCTTATCTAAATACAGTATACACTCTTTCTAATCCGGCGTTATCTCTAATCTGGCAGTCTCTCTAATCCGGCGGTCTCTCTAATCTGGCATTCTCTCTAATCCGGCGGTCTCTCTAATCCGGCGGTCTTTCTAATCCGGCGGTCTCTCTAATCCAGCGGTCTTTCTAATCCGGCAGTCTTTCTAATCCTGCGGTCTCTCTAATCCGGTAGCCTCTCTAATCCGGCCGTCTCTCTAATCCGGTAGGCTCTCTAATCCGGCGGTCTCCCTAATCCGGTAGCCTCTCTAATCCGGCCGTCTCTCTAATCCGGTAGGCTCTCTAATCCGGCGGTCTCTCTAATCCGGTAGTCTCTCTAATCCGGCGGTCTCTCTAATCCGGTAGTCTCTCTAATCCGGCGGTCTCTCTAATCCGGCGGTCTCTCTAATCCGGTAGGCTCTCTAATCCGGCGGTCTCTCTAATCCGGCGGTCTCTCTAATCCGGCGGTCTCTCTAATCCGGCGGTCTCTCTAATCCGGCGGTCTCTCTAATCCGGCGGTCTTTCTAATCCGGCAGTCTTTCTAATCCGGCGGTCTCTCTAATCCGGTAGCCTCTCTAATCCTGCGGTCTCTCTAATCCGGTAGGCTCTCTAATCCGGCGGTCTCTCTAATCCGGTAGTCTCTCTAATCCGGCGGTCTCTCTAATCCGGTAGTCTCTCTAATCCGGCGGTCTCTCTAATCCGGTAGTCTCTCTAATCCGGCGGTCTCTCTAATCCGGTAGTCTCTCTAATCCGGCGGTCTCTCTAATCCGGTAGTCTCTCTAATCCGGCGGTCTCTCTAATCCGGTAGTCTCTCTAATCCGGCGGTCTCTCTAATCCGGTAGTCTCTCTAATCCGGCGGTCTCTCTAATCCGGTAGTCTCTCTAATCCGGCGGTCTCTCTAATCCGGTAGTCTCTCTAATCCGGCGGTCTCTCTAATCCGGTAGTCTCTCTAATCCGGCGGTCTCTCTAATCTGGCATTCTCTCTAATCCGGCGGTCTCTCTAATCCGGCGGTCTTTCTAATCCGGCGGTCTCTCTAATCCGGTAGGCTCTCTAATCCGGTAGTCTCTCTAATCCGGTAGTCTCTCTAATCCTGCGGTCTCTCTAATCCGGTAGTCTCTCTAATCCGGCGGTCTCTCTAATCCGGTAGGCTCTCTAATCCGGCGGTCTCTCTAATCCGGTAGGCTCTCTAATCCGGCGGTCTCTCTAATCCGGTAGGCTCTCTAATCCGGCGGTCTCTCTAATCCGGTAGTCTCTCTAATCCGGCGGTCTCTCTAATCCGGTAGGCTCTCTAATCCGGCGGTCTCTCTAATCCGGTAGTCTCTCTAATCCGGCGGTCTCTCTAATCCGGTAGTCTCTCTAATCCGGCGGTCTCTCTAATCCGGTAGTCTCTCTAATCCGGCGGTCTCTCTTTTCCGGTAGTCTCTCTAATCCGGCGGTCTCTCTAATCCGGTAGTCTCTCTAATCCGGCGGTCTCTCTAATCCGGCATTCTCTCTAATCCGGCGGTCTCTCTAATCCGGTAGTCTCTCTAATCCGGCGGTCTCTCTAATCCGGCGGTCTCTCTAATCCGGTAGTCTCTCTAATCCGGCGGTCTCCGAGAAGAATGAGTCACGGATCTCGGAACGCCACACAGTGGAGCCAAACGACATTTAGTGTTTGAAAAAAGGCTACAGCCTCCAAATCTTAACCGATTTCAATGCATTTTTTTAAAAATGAAAGCTATTCAAATTTATAACAACTTTGTCTGGCCAGATTTTTGTTTTTTGTTTCCACTGTTTATTAAATTACTTGTAAATAATCCAGGAAGTTTTACAATTGAACATAAAATAATATTTTATTTTTTTCTGACTCAATATTGAATTTAAACATTCAAATCCTGATTAGACTTGGAAAAAAATCAAAATATATTCTCAAATCATTCAAAAATCATATTATTTCTATTGATCTCATTGTTAATAAATAAATTTACCTTTTAAGATGTCAGTCTGTTTTATCCCAAGTCTAATCAGGATTTAAATGTTTAATATTAATTGGTGATAAGACCAGGATGATTATGCCATTATTAACTAGTTATGGCGCCTTGTTCTGTTAATCAATAAAGGATTAGTTTTGTGGTTAACAGCAATATGGAATTCATAATCTCTCAATCACTATATAATCCACGTTGAGATTATCAACATTAGGCCCTACCTTATCTAAATACAGTATACACTCTTTCTAATCCGGCGTTATCTCTAATCTGGCAGTCTCTCTAATCCGGCGGTCTCTCTAATCTGGCATTCTCTCTAATCCGGCGGTCTCTCTAATCCGGCGGTCTTTCTAATCCGGCGGTCTCTCTAATCCAGCGGTCTTTCTAATCCGGCAGTCTTTCTAATCCTGCGGTCTCTCTAATCCGGTAGCCTCTCTAATCCGGCCGTCTCTCTAATCCGGTAGTCTCTCTAATCCGGCGGTCTCTCTAATCCGGTAGTCTCTCTAATCCGGCGGTCTCTCTAATCCGGTAGTCTCTCTAATCCGGCGGTCTCTCTAATCCGGTAGTCTCTCTAATCCGGCGGTCTCTCTAATCCGGTAGTCTCTCTAATCCGGCGGTCTCTCTAATCCGGTAGTCTCTCTAATCCGGCGGTCTCTCTAATCCGGTAGCCTCTCTAATCCGGCGGTCTCTCTAATCCGGCGGTCTCTCTAATCCGGCGGTCTCTCTAATCCGGTAGTCTCTCTAATCCGGCGGTCTCTCTAATCCGGTAGTCTCTCTAATCCGGCGGTCTTTCTAATCCGGCGGTCTCTCTAATCCGGCGGTCTCTCTAATCCGGTAGTCTCTCTAATCCGGCGGTCTCTCTAATCCGGTAGTCTCTCTAATCCGGCGGTCTCTCTTTTCCGGTAGTCTCTCTAATCCGGCGGTCTCTCTAATCCGGCGGTCTCTCTAATCCGGTAGTCTCTCTAATCCGGCGGTCTCTCTAATCCGGTAGTCTCTCTAATCCGGCGGTCTCTCTAATCCGGCATTCTCTCTAATCCGGCGGTCTCTCTAATCCGGTAGTCTCTCTAATCCGGTAGTCTCTCTAATCCGGCGGTCTCTCTAATCCGGTAGTCTCTCTAATCCGGCGGTCTCCGAGAAGAATGAGTCACGGATCTCGGAACGCCACACAGTGGAGCCAAACGACATTTAGTGTTTGAAAAAAGGCTACAGCCTTCAAATCTTAACCGATTTCAATGCATTTTTTTAAAAATGAAAGCTATTCAAATTTATAACAACTTTGTCTGGCCAGATTTTTGTTTTTTGTTTCCACTGTTTATTAAATTACGTGTAAATAATCCAGGAAGTTTTACAATTGAACATAGAATAATATTTTATTTTTTTCTGACTCAATATTGAATTTAAACATTCAAATCCTGATTAGACTTGGAAAAAAAATCAAAATCTATTCTCAAATCATTCAAAAATCATATTATTTCTACTGATCTCATTGTTGAATTAAAATAAATTTACCTTTTAAGATGTCAGTCTGTTTTATCCCAAGTCTAATCAGGATTTAAATGTTTAACATTAATTGGTGATAAGACCAGAATGATTATGCCATTATTAACTAGTTATGGCGCCTTGTTCTGTTAATGAATAAAGGATTAGTTTTGTGGTTAACAGCAATATGGAATTCATAATCTCTCAATCACTATATAATCCACGTTGAGATTATCAACATTAGGCCCTACCTTATCTAAATACAGTATACACTCTTTCTAATCCGGCGTTATCTCTAATCTGGCAGTCTCTCTAATCCGGCGGTCTCTCTAATCTGGCATTCTCTCTAATCCGGCGGTCTCTCTAATCCGGCGGTCTCTCTAATCCGGCGGTCTCTCTAATCCGGTAGTCTCTCTAATCCGGCGGTCTCTCTAATCCGGTAGTCTCTCTAATCCGGCGGTCTCTCTAATCCGGTAGTCTCTCTAATCCGGCGGTCTCTCTAATCCGGTAGTCTCTCTAATCCGGCGGTCTCTCTAATCCGGTAGTCTCTCTAATCCGGCGGTCTCTCTAATCTGGCAGTCTCTCTAATCCGGCGGTCTCTCTAATCCGGCGGTCTCTCTAATCCGGCGGTCTCTCTAATCCGGTAGTCTCTCTAATCCGGCGGTCTCCGAGAAGAATGAGTCACGGATCTCGGAACGCCACACAGTGGAGCCAAACGACATTTAGTGTTTGAAAAAAGGCTACAGCCTCCAAATCTTAACCGATTTCAATGCATTTTTTTAAAAATGAAAGCTATTCAAATTTATAACAACTTTGTCTGGCCAGATTTTTGTTTTTTGTTTCCACTGTTTATTAAATTACTTGTAAATAATCCAGGAAGTTTTACAATTGAACATAAAATAATATTTTATTTTTTTCTGACTCAATATTGAATTTAAACATTCAAATCCTGATTAGACTTGGAAAAAAATCAAAATATATTCTCAAATCATTCAAAAATCATATTATTTCTATTGATCTCATTGTTAATAAATAAATTTACCTTTTAAGATGTCAGTCTGTTTTATCCCAAGTCTAATCAGGATTTAAATGTTTAATATTAATTGGTGATAAGACCAGGATGATTATGCCATTATTAACTAGTTATGGCGCCTTGTTCTGTTAATGAATAAAGGATTAGTTTTGTGGTTAACAGCAATATGGAATTCATAATCTCTCAATCACTATATAATCCACGTTGAGATTATCAACATTAGGCCCTACCTTATCTAAATACAGTATACACTCTTTCTAATCCGGCGTTATCTCTAATCTGGCAGTCTCTCTAATCCGGCGGTCTCTCTAATCTGGCATTCTCTCTAATCCGGCGGTCTCTCTAATCCGGCGGTCTCTCTAATCCGGCGGTCTCTCTAATCCGGTAGTCTCTCTAATCCGGCGGTCTCTCTAATCCGGTAGTCTCTCTAATCCGGCGGTCTATCTAATCCGGTAGTCTCTCTAATCCGGCGGTCTCTCTAATCCGGTAGTCTCTCTAATCCGGCGGTCTCTCTAATCCGGCATTCTCTCTAATCCGGCGGTATCTCTAATCCGGCGGTCTCTCTAATCCGGTAGTCTCTCTAATCCGGCGGTCTCTCTAATCCGGTAGTCTCTCTAATCCGGCGGTCTCTCTAATCCGGTAGTCTCTCTAATCCGGCGGTCTCTCTAATCCGGTAGTCTCTCTAATCCGGCGGTCTCTCTAATCCGGCATTCTCTCTAATCCGGCGGTCTCTCTAATCCGGTAGTCTCTCTAATCCGGTAGTCTCTCTAATCCGGCGGTCTCTCTAATCCGGTAGTCTCTCTAATCCGGCGGTCTCCGAGAAGAATGAGTCACGGATCTCGGAACGCCACACAGTGGAGCCAAACGACATTTAGTGTTTGAAAAAAGGCTACAGCCTCCAAATCTTAACCGATTTCAATGCATTTTTTTAAAAATGAAAGCTATTCAAATTTATAACAACTTTGTCTGGCCAGATTTTTGTTTTTTGTTTCCACTGTTTATTAAATTACGTGTAAATAATCCAGGAAGTTTTACAATTGAACATAGAATAATATTTTATTTTTTTCTGACTCAATATTGAATTTAAACATTCAAATCCTGATTAGACTTGGAAAAAAAATCAAAATCTATTCTCAAATCATTCAAAAATCATATTATTTCTACTGATCTCATTGTTGAATTAAAATAAATTTACCTTTTAAGATGTCAGTCTGTTTTATCCCAAGTCTAATCAGGATTTAAATGTTTAACATTAATTGGTGATAAGACCAGAATGATTATGCCATTATTAACTAGTTATGGCGCCTTGTTCTGTTAATGAATAAAGGATTAGTTTTGTGGTTAACAGCAATATGGAATTCATAATCTCTCAATCACTATATAATCCACGTTGAGATTATCAACATTAGGCCCTACCTTATCTAAATACAGTATACACTCTTTCTAATCCGGCGTTATCTCTAATCTGGCAGTCTCTCTAATCCGGCGGTCTCTCTAATCTGGCATTCTCTCTAATCCGGCGGTCTCTCTAATCCGGCGGTCTCTCTAATCCGGCGGTCTCTCTAATCCGGTAGTCTCTCTAATCCGGCGGTCTCTCTAATCCGGTAGTCTCTCTAATCCGGCGGTCTCTCTAATCCGGTAGTCTCTCTAATCCGGCGGTCTCTCTAATCCGGTAGTCTCTCTAATCCGGCGGTCTCTCTAATCCGGTAGTCTCTCTAATCCGGCGGTCTCTCTAATCTGGCAGTCTCTCTAATCCGGCGGTCTCTCTAATCCGGCGGTCTCTCTAATCCGGTAGTCTCTCTAATCCGGCGGTCTCCGAGAAGAATGAGTCACGGATCTCGGAACGCCACACAGTGGAGCCAAACGACATTTAGTGTTTGAAAAAAGGCTACAGCCTCCAAATCTTAACCGATTTCAATGCATTTTTTTAAAAATGAAAGCTATTCAAATTTATAACAACTTTGTCTGGCCAGATTTTTGTTTTTTGTTTCCACTGTTTATTAAATTACTTGTAAATAATCCAGGAAGTTTTACAATTGAACATAAAATAATATTTTATTTTTTTCTGACTCAATATTGAATTTAAACATTCAAATCCTGATTAGACTTGGAAAAAAATCAAAATATATTCTCAAATCATTCAAAAATCATATTATTTCTATTGATCTCATTGTTAATAAATAAATTTACCTTTTAAGATGTCAGTCTGTTTTATCCCAAGTCTAATCAGGATTTAAATGTTTAATATTAATTGGTGATAAGACCAGGATGATTATGCCATTATTAACTAGTTATGGCGCCTTGTTCTGTTAATGAATAAAGGATTAGTTTTGTGGTTAACAGCAATATGGAATTCATAATCTCTCAATCACTATATAATCCACGTTGAGATTATCAACATTAGGCCCTACCTTATCTAAATACAGTATACACTCTTTCTAATCCGGCGTTATCTCTAATCTGGCAGTCTCTCTAATCCGGCGGTCTCTCTAATCTGGCATTCTCTCTAATCCGGCGGTCTCTCTAATCCGGCGGTCTCTCTAATCCGGCGGTCTCTCTAATCCGGTAGTCTCTCTAATCCGGCGGTCTCTCTAATCCGGTAGTCTCTCTAATCCGGCGGTCTCTCTAATCCGGTAGTCTCTCTAATCCGGCGGTCTCTCTAATCCGGTAGTCTCTCTAATCCGGCGGTCTCTCTAATCCGGCATTCTCTCTAATCCGGCGGTATCTCTAATCCGGCGGTCTCTCTAATCCGGTAGTCTCTCTAATCCGGCGGTCTCTCTAATCCGGTAGTCTCTCTAATCCGGCGGTCTCTCTAATCCGGTAGTCTCTCTAATCCGGCGGTCTCTCTAATCCGGTAGTCTCTCTAATCCGGCGGTCTCTCTAATCCGGCATTCTCTCTAATCCGGCGGTCTCTCTAATCCGGTAGTCTCTCTAATCCGGCGGTCTCTCTAATCCGGCGGTCTCTCTAATCCGGTAGTCTCTCTAATCCGGCGGTCTCCGAGAAGAATGAGTCACGGATCTCGGAACGCCACACAGTGGAGCCAAACGACATTTAGTGTTTGAAAAAAGGCTACAGCCTCCAAATCTTAACCGATTTCAATGCATTTTTTTAAAAATGAAAGCTATTCAAATTTATAACAACTTTGTCTGGCCAGATTTTTGTTTTTTGTTTCCACTGTTTATTAAATTACGTGTAAATAATCCAGGAAGTTTTACAATTGAACATAGAATAATATTTTATTTTTTTCTGACTCAATATTGAATTTAAACATTCAAATCCTGATTAGACTTGGAAAAAAAATCAAAATCTATTCTCAAATCATTCAAAAATCATATTATTTCTACTGATCTCATTGTTGAATTAAAATAAATTTACCTTTTAAGATGTCAGTCTGTTTTATCCCAAGTCTAATCAGGATTTAAATGTTTAACATTAATTGGTGATAAGACCAGAATGATTATGCCATTATTAACTAGTTATGGCGCCTTGTTCTGTTAATTAATAAAGGATTAGTTTTGTGGTTAACAGCAATATGGAATTCATAATCTCTCAATCACTATATAATCCACGTTGAGATTATCAACATTAGGCCCTACCTTATCTAAATACAGTATACACTCTTTCTAATCCGGCGTTATCTCTGATCTGGCAGTCTCTCTAATCCGGCGGTCTCTCTAATCTGGCTAATCATCTAATCCCAAGTCTAATCAGGATTTAAATGTTTAATTTCAACGATATCAGTGCTGATATTAGGTTATATGAAAAATAAAATATTATTTTATGTTCAATTGTAAATTATTTACACGTAAATTAATAAACGTGGGGGGGGGGGGGAAATCTGGCCAGACGAAATTGTTCTAAATTTTATTAGCTTTCATTTTTTTTTTTTTTTTTTTTTTTTTGCATTGAAATCGGTTAAGATTAGGAGACTGTAGCCTTTTTTTGAAACACGAAATTTTATTTGGCGCAGCTGTGTGGCGTGCGCTCAGATGTGTAGGAGTTACATTGTACTTAAATAGAATACAGGCATTGATAGAAGAGGATTTGATAATAACAAGACGAGAACGAGGCAAAAACCACCTTGCCAGCAAATGGATCGAATTTAACGAGAATGTGATGGTTCAAGTCGAGGCGTGTTTAGGGTCTGTGCAGCAAATGAGGTGTGGATACCAGGCTGAAATAATATAGGAATCGATGGAAGGGGAAAGGATAAGAAAAGTCCGATTCGCAGGAACTACGTCATCTTAGCGCGGTTCCGTTCTTATCCCTAATGTCATTTGGAAAGGTTGAAATAGAAACTGTTATCATTTTCGTTAGACCTTTCATGAAATACTCGTAATTTATGATCCCAAATAGGTCACGGTTGCAAGGGTCCATACCTCATACCTGACTACCTGGCCTTGTCAAGGTTCGCTCAAGAAACACACTACTTACTGTTTCGTATTTTCTTTTACTACAATACTAATTTTACAGATAAATGCAATATATTAAAAAAAAAACAATTAAAACAAAAACAAAAACCCGTTCAAAAGAACAAAACATCCCCTAATCGAAAATTATTTCGGAATATTTTTTGCAGAGCATTTAGTAAGCATTCGAATGGTCACCTTCCGCTTGACAAGATTTCCTACCATTTTCGAGATATTAAGGAAAATATAGGAAGTTCCCAAAACTTTTCTATTAATAAAATATTTTATTCTAATCCTTCCTTAACTCCAAAAATTAAAGAAATTGTTAATATAATTTTAAAACATTCAGAAAATGTTTTAACTGAATCCCATGAGTCTTGCACAACTACAACAAACAAAAACTTTTGTCGACAACTATTTTTCCAATTTTCTCGAAAACGGTTAAAGATATCACGTTAAAAATGGTTTCATTCGTTTTTTTAGGCATGACAGGCGTTACCTTCCAACAACCACCATTTTTCAACCGTTTTCAATAAATTAAAGAAAATCTGCATGCTTGTAAATGAAATATTGTTTTTTGTAATACTTCCTTGACGCCCATCGTTACGAAAATTAAAATCTTGTAATCTGGAACAATTTCAAGTCTGTGCAAGACTTTTGAATTTTTTAGCCAACTGATAACTGATAAATGATTTCATTCATTTCCCTGCGTTATGATACTTATGCTAAGTGTATCAGCAAAATAATGTTCTGTTTCGGAAGGATTTTGAAAAAAAAAGTCCGATTCGCAGGAACTGCGTCATCTTAGCGCGGTTACGTACATCTCGAAGAAATGGAATAGATTAGCATTACAAATCACAGGAAACTGACAGTAGCCAACTTACACAGAAACGGATAATTCTTAATCAGTATAAGTCAATACAATTATGTACTGAAAACGTACTTACTCTTTGACTACTGCTAAGAAGGCTCTATTCTAAACAACTAAAAATTCGGTGTCATTTTTAGTATCTTGTTTTACTAGCAAATTCGTTTTACTGTTATATTCAACTGTAAATATGTGCTTCATGGCGAATAAAATTCCATTCTGTCGTGGGTTAAATCTTTCTATAAAATAAGAAGTAACGATAACTTCAGTTAGAGGCTACGAGGAAGGTTATATAGATAGGAGAATTCAAAACAAACTACGTCATCATGATTAGCCACTGCCATCTTGATTACCACAGCCACTCCAAACTTATTATTACCAGTACCTTTCATCGTTTCTTAGCTTATTTTACCACTATAATAATTTTACTGATAAATACAATTTAAAACAAGAAAAAAACAATTAAAATGTGAGATAAACAAAGAGAAAACCCCTTTCCAAACAACAAAACGAACACTTTTTAAGTTTTAAGCGCTTATATCTTTGATTGACGTTGCCCCATCGAATATTGCTTCAGAACCTTTTTCGTAGAGAATTTAGTAAGCATTCGAATGGCCACCTTCCACTTAGCACGAGTTCCCAACCGTTATCGAGATATTTACGAAAAATGTATGAAGATCCCAAAACTTTTCATGTCTATTAATAAAATATTTCGCATACTTCCTTAACTCCAAATATAACCAAAATTTAAACATCTTAGTTGGGAGTAATTTAAAAGTTGTAGAAAATATTTCAATTGAATCCCGCGATTCTAAGTACTCACAAAAATATAATGACTTACAAAAACATTGATTCCACTTATCTCAGAAACGGTTAAAGATATCGCCTTCAAAATGGTTTCATTCGTTTTCTTATGAAACCTATAAAAAAAGTACCTGCAAGCATATGAACTCAAAAACGTAAGCGTTACGATTTTTTTTGCGCGAATTTCGCCCCAAACACTATCTTCTAGTGAGCGGATTCTACTGGTTAACGAACTAACCTTTCAAATTAGACGACAGATTTTTGTACCAAATTTCGTTAAAATCGGACCATTTTTGAGCTTGCTAGAGCGCGAACAGACAAGCATATATATAAATATATATATATATATATATATATATATATATATATATATATACAAATTTGGGCCACCTATATTTTTGTGATCTATAGGGTCTGAAACGTGAAAGTTTCTAGTCGCCACTTCCGGATTGCGTCGTGAGGTCAATCTCATAAGCGGGTTCTCCCTATGGAGATAGGGAGTAACCGCGCTGAAACATAATATATAAACAAATTTTAATCAGCGTCGTTTTTGTGATTTTAAGTTCTGAAATGTTGACTTTTCTTGTCGGTACTTGTGTAATTTAACATTTTTACGACCCCCTAGGACCTATTTAATATTTATTAAATATTATGTATTTTTTGTCTTATTTTAATTATTTGTGTTTTATTGGTATCATTTCCTTAAATTGTTATTTTCCCCCTTTTTTTTGCCGTGAAATGAATAATTTCATATGGTTTGTTAGGTTTTGTTAAAAATATGATGCAGGAGTTTTACACCTGTTCCTGAGAAAACATTCTCTTTTCTCGACCTATATTTCTCGACCCCCGTGAATAATGAAATATAGAGTACCTAGATATTTGTATATTTTTCTTGAAGAAGATAAACATATAAATGTAGCTGTTTCTATCTGTAGATGTTGAGTGGTTCCAGAAACGAGGAGCTTCTCCAACCAGAAGCCCTCGTCGGATGCTATGAAAGCAAACAGCAAAGCTCGGGGAGAGGCCTCCCTTCTGTTTATATAAAAGAGCGCGGGAAAACATACAGTCTCCCGCCAAAATACACTAGCATCTTCGCTTTTTAGGCGGGAAAGGTTCGGAGTGCTTTCCGACCGCCCTTTATGGCTTAGGCGCTTCCTGAACAGAATTAAATTTGATATTTTTTTGGAGGGTAATTCTCCATGTTTATATATGTATGTATCATTATTTATTTATTAACTTCGCTACTTTAGGCAATTAGTATTAGTAAAATTAAATAATTTAGAAAAAGGAAACCATCAATTAAAATAAAAAAATGTATGTATAAAACAATAATAAAAAAAAACAAAAACGTAAAAGGATATTGCAATTTGAGCATTTTTTATAAATATAATTGATGCTCAAATTGCAATATCCTTTTTATATATAATAATTGAAATACGATATGGAGACCCGGTAGCCGTGTGGGTTAAGGCGTGAGCTCTTAACACTCCGTGCCAAAGGTCGTAGGTTCGATTCCCACTAGGGGCGGTGGCTTTTCTTTCGAAAAAAGAAAAGGCATCACTCCTATCCTGGCTAGAAAAGGGTGGTAACCTATAGATAACCCGTCCTAAAATTCGTAGTTAATAATAAATGGACGATAAAATTTAAATAAATAAATAAATACGATATAACGTAACTAATTTATTTGATTGATATCATATAATTTCTAATATTAGATACTTAGAACTCGTTAATTTAGTTAAAAAATGAAAATCTAATTAAGAGGTGTAAATTTTGGAAACAGTTACTTCATGATGAACACTTGTTGAATACATTTTATCCCAACTATAGACAAAAAACGTCCGATTCGCAGGAACTACGTCATCTTAGCGCTTTTCCATAACGTTCTTATTAAGGTATCCTTTAAATGAATTAAATGCCGGATGATCGGGGATGGTCTGGGGCACTGAATCCAACCCTCGAACGATGACAGTAGAAGATAAAAGGTTTAGAGCGCACCCGAGTTATGAACTCAGGTCCTCTGTTACATTAGTCGAGTGCACTACCACAAAGAAAATTTTACCCCCTTATATATATATATATATATATATATATATATATATATATATATATATATATATATATATAATATATATATATATATATTTTTAGTTATAGGGGAAGGTGTTGTACCTCTGACCATATTGTACCTTTGACCACCGAGGCTGTGGCGGCATGTAGCAACATTTTATAAATTTTGGTGTAATTAGTGTTTAGCTCCTTCACTAGAGGGATTGTGTGACCTACTTTGGATAGTTCAAGTCAAAGAGGATTCTTGCAAAAAATACTTATCCATTTTTATCATAAAAATGTAAGTTATTTATTGATGAGGTTTTGTCTCATAATATTTTTTGTATTATGTCTTTTTAGATAGAAATCATTTGCCAAAGTAGCTATTACAATAAAAAACATGGTGTAGCCTATTAAATTGATTTATCTTAACCCAAAAATTTTTAGCATGCTTTTTAATTTTCACTACCAGGGTGTTGTACCTCTGACCACGACTAGTTGTTGTTCCTTTGACCAGGTCAAAGGTACAACACACCTGAGTATTTTTTTTATAATTCAAATTTTATGTTCTTCTGCTACAAATTTAAAAAAAAAATTAATATTACTATTACATATTTAGTCACAGAGATCTGTGGTATTAAATGTCCAATGTTTAAGATCCAATATTTGAAAAAACAAACTTTAAGTGACAAGTTTATGAGAAAAGATGAAAATTTGTATGATATTGATGTTGAAGACATTGTGGCTAAACTTCCATACCCTACTATTGCTAGTGGATCTGCTTCACAGTTAAAACGTATATCGATTGGACTGGATTGTTCAGCATATTAAGCATAACACAATATCAATAATAGCTTTTTTATTATGCTTACATCCTTGTCCTGTATTTATTAAACTTAAAATTAATTACAATATTACTGGATACAATTTTTTTTCTGGACTGCTGTTTTTACGTGGTACAACACCCCTTGGTTAAAGGTACAACTACATGTTGTACCTTTAACCACTGTACGATTATTTTTTAAAAAAATAATAAAAAATATTAAATGTAAAGCTAGAACCTTGAAAAAATTAAATATGATAAGCAATAGAATACTAATTACAATGAAATACAAAAAATGAATTTAGCGTTAATATTCAAGCTAAAAAAAATTCAATGTTGCAAAGTGGTCAAAGGTACAACACCTTCCCCTATATATATATATATATATATATATATATATATATATATATATATATATATACTGTCATTCCTCTGCCGCATATTCTTGTCTGTGTCAAGTCAGTTTTTCGGATTTCGTAATAAGGACCATAATTAATAAATGTTAATATTGAAGTTTTAATCTGTTTTCTCCTTGATGAGCAAACCCTATTCAATGTTTAGTAGATGTGAGCTAAGACCTGGAGATCTTGGCTGTAATCCAAGTTAAGATGTCTGCTTATTAATGCAAAGGCCTTTGCTGGAGGTAATGTATGCAAGTAGAACGGGCACGGCTACATCATGTGCACTGTTTATGCTAATCGGATCGGATTATGTACTTGGGAGTTTGTATCATTACAAGGATGGCAAATACAAACCACTTTATAACAAGTATAATTATCTGTATGTTTCAGAAAATAATTTTACGCTACTACAAATTAACGCTTATCTGATCAAATTGGTTAATTTTTGTCATATGTGTCAAGCATTAAAGGTAAGAAATTGCAGCTAATCTACAGCAGCCATGATGGCCCTGGATCTTAGGCCGGCCACACACTATGAGCTAGACCGGACAGGTACACCCTTGAGGTGCACCTGTCTGATCTACCTGTGACCCACACTGTTCAGGTGTACCGGACAGGTTTGTCAGTCTTCAACATGGATCCTCCAGGAGATGATCTACTTTATCTCTCTCTATTTGCAGGAATATTTGAGACACGTAAAAACAAACGAAAAAAAACGCAAACAATGGCGTAAGGAATCGTTGCAGAGAAGAAATAAATTCACCCATATCAATCTGCTGAACGAATTAAGTGATGAACCAACAGATTATCGCAATTATCTGCGGATGAACGAATCAGTTTACATAGAGTTATTGTCACTTGTATCTCCTTTTATTAAGAAGAAATATACACAAATGAGGGCCGCTATATCTCCACACGAAAAACTAACAGCTACTTTGAGATTCTTGAGGAGTCAATTTTCCTCTACTCCTTCCGAATATTAGATCGAAAACTATTAATTTTACTTTTAGCCATACTCTCGTTTGCATTTGGATATATTTTCTGCAGTTTGTACACTAATTTGCGATATGCAGCATCCCTTTTATTTCTATTGTGAAAATCATCGTCTTTTATTTTCCATAAACATGGTTCATTTTTATGAATTTCGATGAAATCACTAAGAACTTCGTTAATTTTATGAGACATTTTACACTTTAAACTGATTCCATAAATAAATAAATAAAAAGGCCACAACGGTAAAACAAATCAACACAAATCAGAGTTGCAGAAAACTGAGACCTCATCAGGTACACCTGACAACCCCCATACAAACACATCAGGTCTACTCACCTGTCAGGTGGAAATAATAGAATTTTCATCAGGTGTGAGGTCGCCGGAAAGGGTAGAGTGTGGGTAGTAAAGTTTCGCCACAGACTATGAGGTAGACCGGACAGGTACACCGGACGGGTGAACCTGTCCGGTCTGCCTCATAGTGTGTGGCGGCCCTTAGGAAGTTCTCTAAGAATGAAGATCTGATATGTAATTTATGTGCTCATGAAGAGGCGTCAAAGAGATCTGAAACATGTAGGGAAAAATAAAGGATAATTGATACATGACGTGTAGTTAGTTAAATTTAACCTTTTGCCACATAAAATACTGAATGGCACCGATCAGTAAGGACGGGATTTAAAGCAATAGATAATGGGTAAATATTTTCGAGAAGCGGAACTCTATTTTTAAGCTTCAATTAAAATTAAGATTACTGGTAGATACATACAAATCATAAAACGCAGCTAAGATGAGAGGCAGGTTGAGTGAGAGAGAGATAGTGACTGCTGTCATATTGGGAGTTAAGAGAATATTGGGCTGATGTACCTTTGACAATCAGTGTGTCCTGTCCGATGTTAGGACCCGATCCGATCCGATAGCCACCGACAGTCGAAAGAAAAACAAACACCTGCATCTCAATGGATGTGCCTACATTGGTCCCGATCTCATAGAAACTTCTTTGTTTCTAGACCGATTTCAAGCAAAATGGCGCCAAACCACATATTGTGTTTCAAAAAGGCCTACAACTTCTACTTCTTAACCAAATTCAATGCATTTTTTTTTTTTTTTTTTTTAAATGAAAGCTAATGACGGTTTCTATGCTTATTAGTTCGTATTTAATAAATGAATCACTAATTTTCACATCAATACGAGGTTATTGCTGACGAGCTGTGACTAAATCGGATCGGTTGGGACCAATGTAGGCACTCACGTCGAGCCCTATTACGCTGGAAACAGGGTGATATTACGCTGGAACAGCAACATTGCAACCCCAACTTCTAACATACTCAGTAATTTGTTGCTAATTTGTTACACTATTTTCAAATTTGTTGCTCCGGCCGTTTCTGAGAAAACGTGGCTGTGCTAGCGTAATATTACGCCAGCACAGCCACCCCCGTAACTTTTGATCTAATTGTCTGACGAAATTCAGATTGGTACGAGAATTTGTTGCTCTAGAATGACACCAATCACGAATTTGTCGCTCCAGCCGTTTCCGAGAAAACGTGGCTGTGCTACCGTAATATTACGCCAGCACAGCCACCCCCGTAACTTTTGATCTAATTATCTGACGAAATTCAGACTGGTACCATAATTTGTTGCTAATTTGTTGCTCTAGAATGACACCATTCACGAACTTGTCGCTCCAGCCGTTTCCGAGAAAACGTGTCTGTGCTAGCATAATATTACGCCAGCACAGACACCCCCGTAACTTCTGATCTAATAGTCTGACGAAATTCAGACTGGTACCATAATTTGTTGCCCTAGAATGACACCAATCACGAATTTGTCGCTCCAGCAGTTTCCGAGAAAACGTGTCTCTGCTGGCGTAATATTACGCCAGCACAGCCACCCCCGTAACTTTTGATATAATTGTCTGACGAAATTCAGACTGGTACCATAATTTGTTGCTCTAGAATGACACCAATCACGAATTTGTCGCTCCAGCAGTTCCCGAGAAAACGTGGCTGTGCTAGCGTAATATTACGCCAGCACAGCCACCCCCGTAACTTTTGATCTAATTGTCTGACGAAATTCAGACTGGTACCATAATTTGTTGCTAATTTGTTGCTCTAGAATGACACCAATCACGAATTTGTCGCTCCAGCAGTTTCCGAGAAAACGTGGCTGTGCTAGCGTAATATTACGCCAGCACAGCCACCCCCGTAACTTTTGAACTAATTGTCTCACGAATTTCATACTGGTACCATAATTTGTTGCTAATTTGTTGCTCTAGATTGAGCCCAATCACTATTATTTCAAAATAGGTCTAATGTACTAAATTTGGTGTGCTTATTCCAAATATTGTACTCGTTTTTTTGTTGTTTTTTTTTCTACCAGTAGCTGTTATCCCTTAAATGTTTTAATGTAGCTTTGTGTATATAGAACAGAAAAGCAACCAGAATGCGAACAAATTGTGCTGATAACATTGTTGAATTTATGAATGTGCTTCATAACAACATAACAATGTAACAGACCAAAATAAATGCCTTATGGAAAGTGCAATCCATGTTAAAGTTCTTTAAAAAAAAAATCCCTCACCTACGTATAAGTGATGAACAATTTGAAAATCTTACAACTTAAGGCTCTAGAAGTTCGGATCCGGTTAGGCGAAATAAACTATTTAACATTTTTTTTTTTTTTTTATTTATTTTTTTACAGATGAAACTCTTAAAAATCTAAATTACACAAAACTGAAAAAATCAATTTCTACGTGCAAAAGTACATCGAAAACGTTATTTTTTACAACCTCTCAATAATTTATATTGATGATTTAAAATTTTGAAACTGAAATAGAGATTTAAAATGTATTTGATTTCTCTTTACTTAAAGTTTTATTCATCTTTTTGTATTATTACCAAACGTGCGACTGATTTTTCTAATAAATTTACCATTACCTTTTTATAATAATGTGAAAAATTATATGACATTTTTGAATGTTAAAGTTTTTAAGCGCATTTAAAAAAAATTGTATTTGTAAAAAGTTGTTTTCTATTTTTTTAATAACTTTTAGTGCAAATCTTTTTTCCCCTTATGACTGCTATGAAAACATTGACAAGGAAACTAAAAAAAGTCCGACTCGCAGGAACTGCGTCATCTTAGCCAGGTTCCGTTCTTACCCCTAGTGTCATCTGTAAAGATTGGAATACAAACATTTATTTTTATATTTTAAGTAACAAACATCTAAACAGTGACATACCGGAGAACGGGAGATTATAAGAATCAGCCTTTAGAGGATTCTGACAATACCTAGTAGCTACAGGAAATTCACCGCTTCCTCCCTCATTCTTAACTCTCTTAGCTTGTCCACGTGATGCTTTGTTTACATACCTGGTAACAACACCTCTCCCAGGCTCAATACGTTAACTAACATTGTCAACGTTATTAGAATAGAAACAATGACATACATTTCTCTGTTATAATTAGGGACCGGTTTCTTAGGTTTTCACCTATTTTTTTCCGTTCTCCTAAACATGATAATGATAGGTTTTTTATACGATTCGCGTCTTGTACTATCATTTATGCAAATTAGGAAGTACCTAAAATCACCTAAATAATGATGGAATGACCTAGACAGACCTAATCATTAAAATAGAAGATACAATTCTATGAACTAATTTCCTCCATAAGGGAAATTTTACTAGGAGTATCGCTTCCCCCAGAGCCCCATTTTAACGCGCTGAGGAAAACATAATAACAATTGGTGACGCTTTGGATATGAATGAAGCAGCTGCCATTTCTAAAGCTTCGATGCACCTCCAGAACAACGAGATCCATGCTGCATTCGCATTCCTAAGAGCACATTTCTTAGATCTTCCTAATCTCATTGGAAAATTGGAATGGTCAACACTGGAGCTAAAAGACGCTATGAAATACTCCCCTATGACGTCTTGTGACGTAAACGGGTGTATCTTTATCTTTTTCCGCTTTTAAGACGGTTCTCTAAGACAACAGAAAGAATTTCGCCGTGGAAAACCTAGGCACCTATATGGTAGTTTACTGTAACAAGGGGTAATACCTATTTTAGTTTCATATTTTCCCTTCTAAATTTTTTAAGATTTAATTATTTCATTTTTAACTTAGTTAAAGACCCTTCAAAAGGCAGTGAAATTCTTCCTCATGTTCTTTAGAAGTTGGAACTCTTTAGCAGAGAAACTTAAAAATCTCTTTTAAATAATTGTTTTGTTTTATGTTCTTATATATGTTTTTTATTAATGTATGTTTTATTGTATAATTTAATTTATTTTTCTTTCTTTTTTTTAAACATCGTTTTATTTATAAAATGTATTTTATTTAAATAAATTTCATTCACTTTGTTTTTTTAAATAAATATTTTGTTGAATATTTGGCCTACTTATTCTTTTTTTTAAAATAATAACTTATATTTCATCATTTTTATTTGCTCATCTTTTTTTTTCGTTTCGAATGTTATTTATTGTTTATTTTTATGCCACTATATATACATATTTATTGATGAATTATAAATTAACCAAATTAATAATGATAATAATATAATAGGTTAAACTTATTCTTCGTACCTATTGAAACAATTTTATCACCTAAAATGGATTTTTAAATAAAAACCTAAAAAGGCCTATTTTTTGAACCTACCTATTGAAAACATTTTTATCACCTAAAAAACCTAAAATTTTAAATAAAAACCTAAAAAGACCTCTTATGCCTGTTGCAAAAACCTAATTGGGTGCTTATTTTATCCTAAAACTCCGGTCCCTAGTAATAATCTATGAATGACTTATAAATAAATAAAAATCACAGCCTTTATATTTATTTAATTAAAATATGAATAAGTGCTGCATAAATAATGTAAGAATTGTTAAAATTTGTTTACTGATTTTGCGGATGATGAAGTCGTTACTTCTCCAGATGTGGATTCTGTAGTTGGAGTAATAAATGTCGCTATCAGAATATTCAAAGAAAGTGGTCTGGAGATTAACCCAATGATTCCTCGGCTATTATTATTATTATTGATAAGGGAAATTTAGTGAAGGGAAAGCTTTTTTCAAGCGAAATTCGCGCGAAAAAATCGCAATGCTCATTTTCTTGCAGGTACTTACTCGTTTAATAGGTTTCTTAAAATAGAAAACGAATGAAACCATTTTTAAGACAATATCTGTAACCGTTTTTGAGAAAAGTGGAACAAATGCTTCTGTAACTCATTTCTTTGGTGGGTACTTAGAATCACGGGATTTAATTTAAATATTTTCTACAACTTTGAAATTCACCTAAACAAAGATGTTTACATTTCGGTTATATTTTGAGTTACGTATTCGAGAAAAATATTCAGGGATGTCCCGTAAATGTGTAATCAAATTTTGAGAATGGATAGTACACTTCAAAAGGAACAGGGACGTTTATATAAAGTATGGTTCGATTCTCAGTAAGGGAGATATTATACTTTTTCTGTTTTCTTAAAGATTGCTTATTTTTTTACAAACAAAGCTACAGTAGGCTCCGTCCGAGTTGGTCGGACAGAAAAGCAAATGATACCCGGAGGTTTAGTTTCAAAGCTGGTAAGGGAATTCATACATTCAGGGATTTGCATACTTCAACTACCTATCTTCATATTACGTATTTACATTACCTTTATACCTCATGTATAACATATGGTATATATTATTATTTTTTTGAGTTCTTCGCTGGGGAGAATTAACGGTCGATTGGGTGCTATTTCGCATAAATCCCATTCTGCTTCGTCAGACAGTTGTCCATGCTTATATATATATATATATATATATATATATATATATATATATATATATATATATATATGTTTCCTCCTTACAGTAACCCTGCAAGAAGGGAGTTTTTTTTTGTCTGCAAGTCTCATGCAATAAATAGCATACCACTTGCATTTGTATATTAACAATATGTATATATATATATATATATATATATATATATATATATATATATATATGTATATATATATATGTGTATATATATATATATATATATATATATATATCGACCGACGTCAAATTATGGTACCAGTCTGAATTTCGTGAGACAATTATTTCAAAAGTTACGGGGGTGGCTGTGCTGGCGTAATATTACGCTAGCACAGCCACGTTTTCTCGGAAACGGCTGGAGCGACAAATTCGTGATTGGTGTCATTCTAGAGCAACAAATTAGCAACAAATTATGGTACCAGTCTGAATTTCGTGAGACAATTAGTTCAAAAGTTACGGGGGTGGCTGTGCTGGCGTAATATTACGCTAGCACAGCCACGTTTTCTCGGAAACGGCTGGAGCGACAAATTCGTGATTGGTGTCAATCTAAAGCAACAAATTAGCAACAAATTATGGTACCAGTCTGAATTTCGTGAGACAATTAGTTCAAAAGTTACGGGGGTGGCTGTGCTGGCGTAATATTACGGTAGCTCAGCCACGTTTTCTCGGAAACGGCTGGAGCGACATATTCGTGATTGGTGTCATTCTAGAGCAACAAATTCTGGTACCAGTCTGAATTTTGTCAGACAATTAGTTCAAAAGTTACGGGGGTGGCTGTGCTGGCGTAATATTACGCTAGCACAGCCACGTTTTCTCAGAAACGGCTGGAGCAACAAATTTGAAAATAGTCTAACAAATTAGCAACAAATTACTGAGTATGTTAGAAGTTGGGGTTGCAATGTTGCTGTTCCAGCGAAATAGAGCTCTCACGTCCGCCGTCTCGGTCAAACGGAATCCTATCGGACTGGATCGGAAGAAATACGGGTCCAATTTGGGTGCAGCTTTAGCCGGCCCTTATAAACCCTTCATTCCACCTCTCCTCTAACTTCTGGTTTCTGGCGAGATTTACCTCTTCGGGTCTTAGACCTTAAGGGAATTACCTAGCGTGTCCGCCACGTTTCGTGTGAAAGATCCAGAAGCAGCATCTGCAGATTCATTGTTTCCACCCCTCCAATGTTGGACACCCAAAATGTTCTCTCATCTTTATTCCCTTATCCCAATCATAGGGTGGCCTTACAATACAAAACTGCACTGTGGTGTGACAGAGCAGTGAAATCAATTTAATGGTCGGTACGTATGAATGGCAAAACATTGCTTCTTCAAGCCTTTTTAGTTCGTTGCTTCAGAAGATCACTGACATTATTTTGAGATATTGGTTTGCTTGTAACGTTTTGTGTAAGTATTGTACAGAACATGAATTATACACAATATGTATAATTCTGTGAATTACATAATTTGCTGGTAAGTACTAACTAGATTCATTTGAAATTTCCAGGAATTTGAAATCAACGTTGGCGGCTTGCCTCAGTTATGAAGTCCGAAATATTGAAACTGGAGAACAGGCCCGAAATCTACGGGCTCTGGAGTGATAATCTTAGAGCTTAAGTTTTTTGTTATTGCTTATTTTAGGAAGAAACTTTTGTACCTAAGGGCGAGGGCAATTATTCTATGCTCTAGTATGGTCATTCACCTGTGAAATCCTTAATGAGTAATTTCAGCGATTGGTTGAAAGCTTATGGCAAATAAGCTTCGAGAATAACCTCATGAAGGCATTCCTGTCAATTGGAAAATGTGAGTTATGTTTCTCCAATGAATGCCGCTGAGAGGGCCGTTGGTCAATATACTTATATTTTTTTATACTGGAAGATGATTTTTTTTTTAAATTCAAACGAGGTATTTTTGCATAAGGCGTGTTAGTAGAACACGTAAAAGGAAAAAAATATCAAAATCGGCCACCATTTGTCGATTGGAATGGAATGGTCCACGTATACGCTGTTAATGGTCATTTTGACCATAAGGAGTCTTTTCTGACCTATGGTGCCGTTGACTTTTTTTCTTTTTCATGACTCGTAGATTCTAAATATGCAATACAAAAATTTTACCTTGAATAACATTTTAGGTCAATTTTGCGGGGGTTAATATGGGGGTTATTTTTAACGATTTCGCATTTGAGAATCATCTGGACAACGGATGACCATTATTTTTTTGACACCCTGTACTTTCTTAAACGTACGGGATAATTTGATGGAACTTGTCTTCTTTATTTATCGCAGTTCAGAAATATAAATAAAAATTCTTAGTTTTGATGAGATTAGCAGGACTCTGCTGCAATCAATTCCGCCTGCCAGGTGCGGGTTCAAGTCGCGCTTGTGTCGCTTGGATTTTTTTGGCTGTGGTCTTGGTGACAGAATTTCCTGCCCTGCCAATGATTATTAGGAAAGGTGTCAAGCTGTAGATAGCCCGTCGATAAACAAATTATCTAGAGGTATATACCTAGAGGTACAAAAAAACAATGAAAATTAAGATTCTAAAAGCTATTCTTGCACGAGGAAACTTGGTAAAATGTTTTTCGACTTATTTCCCAGTACCGGAACCCGATCTCCCCCTAATTCCCGGAAGAGAAATATATGAATATAATATCCGAAATTATCAATACGACATTTTCTTTATCCCGTTTTGTCAAAGTCATTTCCACGCTCTTCCAGGAACGCAAGAGGAAACCTGCTCCTTCTGGAACTCCTGGAAGAGGCAATAAACATCACAACAATAAAACATTACCAAGAAGAAGGAATACAATATTTTAACATTGTTAGAATTAAATATCAGATTTATTTTATTTAATATGGATGAAGGAATGATTTTAGAGCTTGGTTTCCTTCCCTCCCCCATAGGAGGGGGGGGGGGATATCAATACTTTTTGTAGTTAAATTTTGAGTTGGAGCTGTATTTTTTCCAAAATCTGGTATTTGGCACCCCTGTGCGCTGCGGGCTCATATAGGTTTATTTTATGGACATTATTCAAGAAGGTCTCAACATATAACCCAGTATACAGACAGAGTCTTCAGATGGGGTTGAGCTAACAATAATTCCCCTCAAGATGTTTTTTTCTAATATCCCTAGGTATGGTGTGAGTATGCTGAAATTAAATTTTCGACCTCGAAAGTCAGGTGGAGACCTTTTGACAGGAAAAAACATCGAAACGTAAGACTTTTTCTCAGATGTTCTTTATTAACGTGTAACCCGTTTTGGGAAAAAAAATTTCCAAACATGGATTAAAGAACATTACATTTTGCGTCAAATGAACAGGTCGAAGTCCAAATTCGGCCAGGTAAAATATCCACAATCGCTTGCCAAAAACAACAATTATTTCCAATTTTGCAAAAAACTGTGGTGAGCGCGCTTTTAATGATTTACAGCTTGGATTCATACATTCTTTGTGGCAATATTACGGGGCTCAATTTGGACCAGTTTATTTGACGCAGAATTATTAACCCAAAATCATCGGTTTACAAGTTTACGCCTGCCAAAAGTTCTCCTCCAGACTTTGGAGGTCGAAAATGTGGTTTAAGCATACTCACACAATACCTCACGATATTAATAATAAATCTTGTGGGGAATTAATGTTAACTCGAACCTCCCTGTCTATTGACCTAATATAACCTTGCTTAGGAATGTGTTCTACTATGCAACTCCTGCGTGAGTTTTTTACAATAAGAACTTCAAGCAGATAGGATATAAACGTAAATCAACTTTATAAAAGAAATTTTATTTACAATTCAAAACGTCAGTTACACCAATTATTCATGTTCTTATGATGGTTGGTTCAACAAGTGGTATGAAGGAACCGTAAGTGAAGTTGACGCAAGTCCTAAGTCCCAAACTGTAGCTTCTGAAGTTGATAGTCAAGCAAAGGTTGGCTTGTGGTAATCCTTCTTCGCCCACGTCAAGATGTAGATCTTGGAGGCAGACGTCCTTTATCGGCTTGAATAATGTCACGCAGCTTTGTATGAATTCACCAGCTGAAATAATTAACTTTATTAGAAATATTAATCAATAATTAAAATAAGAAATAGATAAAAGTATTGCGCTTTCCTATACTTTCTTGTTCGTACATTTTTTTTTTAATTGTAAAATCTACTATATATTTGTCAAATACCACTCACTCACTGACCTATCATCGCCCAGCCCAAAACACCGGACAGAAAATTTTAAAATTTTTCATGGACACTCCCTATGTAACGTAAACACTCGCTAAGAAAGCCCAGGCAGCATGCGTTGCTAGGACGATAACAGAACAGCTGTTACCGAACTGTATCTATTTCATAATATTATTTTTATTTGCGATAATTTCAACTATGATCGCACCCCTTGAATTAGTATAAATAAACTGTGGTTTTGTTCCTCATAGAGTTTACGTTATACCTCGTGATGGTAACTGCTGTAAGTGCTAACCTACGTTATCTGTTTCTTGACACTGGTCCAGAGCGCCCTAATTTCAAGAAGCTTTATACATTGATTACTTATTACTTTATGAATAACATATAGTATGACGGGAATCGTGCTGTATTCAACTGCACACAATCACATAGTAGAGTTAATTCTGCTGATACATTATTTAACACAATAAAGGTCGATTGACGCTAGACCGTGTCGGGTCCGGGCCGGGGCCTGGCCGGGACACGGTGAAGCTATCACATACGCAAAAAAAGTCCGACTCGCAGGAACTGCATCATCTTAGCGCGGTTCCATTCATATCCCTAGTGTCATTTTGTATACTTAGAATAGAAACAGTTATTACTTTGTTTAGATCATTCTTAATGTAAACACATATTCCAAAGGAAAGCAAGATTGTCGGCAAGGCACAAGAAACTATTCTAAGCGAAAATTACTCTTTCCGCCGTCCCAAGTTTCTCTCTACGAAGACTCTACTACGAATTTGTTTCTAATTGACTTAACTTGCTTTACTAACATATCCATTTTAGTGTTAAATACAATCAAAAACACTAAACTACTCATTTTACTGTTAAATGCAATTAAACAAAATAAAATTGTACAAGAAAATGGGAAAGTATTATTATGTTATTTTTTAATGTATTACGCCACATACAACCACAAAATATAATTATATTTCTACTATAGCATTTGGCCTTATGACTTCCTACAGGTACAATATCTGTCATCTCTCCTAGGATGCATCTTGATTTATGAAGTGCGATAAAACCTACCTGAAGCCTGCCTAGTAGCTCGACCCGGGCAAATGTCTGACCCTACACAGAGTCTAAACATTCTCTTTCTGCAGGAACTGCGTCATTCTAAGACGTATCCATTCTCATCCATATTGTCATTTCGAAAGTTTAAAATAGAACTAATCTTTTTTTTTTTTATTATTATTTCATGAAAACTGTTAACACCCTCAGGTTAGAAGCGGAAATTCCTCAATCTAAAGCAAGACTCTTAAAGTCAATTCAAAATACAAACACGCTTCTATTAAAAAAAAAACAAATCAAGGAATAAAAAACAGGCAAAAAGAACAGTTCGAATAAACGAAATCAATTACTTCAAAGTTTAAGCACTTATTTATCCGATTGACATCGCTTATCCAAAACTTTCTTTAGAACCTTTTTTGTAGACTATTTAGTAAGCTTTCGAATGGTAACCTTTCGCTTCCCAAGATTGCCAACGGTTTTCGAGATACTAACGAAAGTACAAAAGTTAGGGAAGCCAGAAATGAGCGAACAGACAAATATATATATATATATATATATATATATATATATATATATATATATATACATATATATACAAATTTGAACCACCGTTATTTTTGGTCTCTAGGGGTTCTGAAACGCGAAATTTTCTAGTCGGCACTTCCGGATTGTTTCATTGTATCAACCTTATAAGCGGGGTTCCTCCCTATCGGGGAGGGAGGAACCGCGCTAAAAACAGGGACTCGGCCCGGTGTAGCGTGAACGAGTCCATTGAAAATGCTGGTGTGATTAGCCCTCCGTGTCCCGGCCGGGCCCTGGCCCCGGCCCGGCCCGGACCCGACCTGAATCAGCCTTGAAATAACTACTTATCTGCCGTGACGAAGCACGGGTAGTCAGCTAGTTGTGGATATGTGTGGGCTGCCATCTGTTCCAACAGTTCAAATACAACTCAGGTGGTATTATGTACAAAATAGATTGAAAATAACAGCATTTTTAGAATATTTCTTGTTTCTTGTTTTCCACGTTGGAGTATCCCTCCAGTGTGGGAGTTTATTTACTACGTATGCCATCCTTTCTGGATACACACGTATTTTTAAAATAGTATAAATTATTTAATAAATATATCACGATTCTGTTCTCAAATTTATAGTTGGAAAAAAGAAAAGAAAAAAAAAGTAAGTAGTTTTCGTATTAAGTAGTTTTTCGCCAGCCGTAATTATTGTTGTGTTGCAACGAAAATCGGTGTTCGTTGTGGTAATCTAAATAAAAAAATTTAGCTAAACCGAAATTACAAATTCGCCATTACTAGTAATTTTTGTTAAATTTCAACGAAACAGTATTATTTGTGATTATCTAAAGGAAAGTAGGTTTTGTAAAAATAAAACTAAATCGGTTCATTTTGAAGGAGGGGGGGGGGGGGGGGGTTACTCCGGATCCAAATTACTAGTGTGCTTATATCGGTCGTAATTTTTTGCTCTATTGTAATGAAACGCGGCTTACGTATATAATAATTACAGTATGTATATATGCTTATTATTTATGTTGTATATTTTTGTATTTTGTTTTGTGTCAGGGGAAAATAATCTTCTAAGAAGGAGTTTTCAACTTATTTAACGTATAAGGCTTTTATGAAGAAATGCATATATATATATATATATATATATATATATATATATATATATATATATATATATATATAGTAATTTTATATAAATGTGTGTGTTCTTGATACCTTCCTTGGTCATTCCCCAGACCTTGTTCCCAGAGATCTGTATTTCAGCAGAGATTGTAGCATTTCCTGTCTCAGTTCTGCTATAACCGAACATAATGCAACCTGAAACAGAAAATATTTTGTCAGAATAAAAAAGAAAGAAAAAAAAACTGTTACCTTTATACGATAATTTTATATTTTAACGTTATCAGTCACATTGCTAAAGAATCTTCTAAAGCTAACTTATATTCATAAGATACATGGGCGTATATAGAAAATAATTTCGGAGGGGGATGGGAAAATTTCGGGGGGGGGGGGGGCTGAGACCATTTCCGGTGTATGGAATACTAACAATTTAGATCATGGAAGAGTTTTAGCCAACTTAAACGCTATTACACCCAAAATAGAATACGTTTTATGAACTAAATTATCTTATTTAATTTATTTTTAAGGGTTTTATGAAATTTTTACCGATTAAATCTAAATTTCGGGGGGGGGGGGGGGTGCAGCCCCCTCAGCCCCCCATTATATACGCCCATGATAAGATATATTTAAAAAGACTAACTGCCATATTTTCCTGACCAGTTGACATAATAATTTAACAAAAAATTTCCTCCCTCCCTTTAAAGTGAGGAAACCCGTGTTGGGTTTAATTAATGGTCTGTATATTGGTCAGAAGGTCCCAACAAAGAATAAATAAATAATAGGCCTGTTCATAAAATAATAAATATATTCCTCTTGAATAAATAAAATAATAAAACTTAACTTCAATAAATAATAAATAATAATAATAAATAATAAATGAAATTATAAGACGACTGTCAATAAATAAATGGTACGGTATGACGTCACTGGAGATGATGTGCGGATCTCCATGCGGAGAGTTGGTAGCCGGGAGCTTGGATCTCGCTGGTACTGCTTGTACCGAGAAGGTAACCTAGGGTTATCGCAAGCTGCCTTAAATCTAGTAAAAAGTTCAGTACTTGCGGATTAATCCTAGTGTACCGAGATGTTGGGCTGGTTTTGGTGGATCTCTCGGAGCAGGTAACTGGACATGGAATGCTAGGAGAACGACACTTGGCTTAATCTGCTGAGATGCCGAATCCTCCGGTTAGCTGCTCACTATCTGGATACTAACTCACCAACTCTAACGGTAAAAATTATTCCCGCGGGAAAGTTCTTTTATAACTTTAGTGCAGTGGGCTTTTCTCCCGCGGAAAAATATAATTTAAAAGAAGCTCCGCTACACCCGCTTATGAGGTTGACCTGATGGCACAATCTAGAAGTGGCGAAGTGCAAAGTATCAGCAGAAAAATTAACATTTTTCATGTAATTGCTTTACATATTTGAAATATTATCTAAAAAAAAAAAAAAGACTAACCTCACTGAAGCGGTACAGATACATACCGATGCGCCATGGAGTAATTCTAAAACGTGACCATTTTAACCAAAGTCTGGGAATTGATATTTATAAAAAAAATATTTTTCTTCAAAATAATGATGTTTAATTGTATCTTTGCTTACCTCCTTTTCCCAGCACTGCGATACAAGTACTGCACATCAAGTCTTCGCAAATCAAAGGCTCAAAACGCAAAACTTTCTTCAAAGCTTTGAAGATTTTTTCCCGCAGTTTTCGAAAACTAATCTTCATGGCGTCTATAAAAACAAAACAAACTCATAACAATATTTATTTTTATATCACATTTTCATAACTAAAAATGATTTAGAACTATGTTGGCAGGAAAATTATCCGTTTTTCCTTGAATTTATATGGGAATTTCACTTTGAAAACAAGTTTTCCTTGGAATTTTTTAATTACACAATGGAAAAAGTTATAATTGTCTGCAGATAATTTACAAAAAAATAAAATAAAACTTAACAACTGTAATAATTATTTATAATATACACTACTTAATAATTAAACTCTACTAAATAATACTCAGAAAACGGCAAGAATTATAAAGTTGTAATGACATTTATCATTGGTTATAATAAAGAACTATTTACTTATTTATTTGATTTCAGTATTATTTATTTATTTAATAAAGAACTATTTATTTATTTATTTGATTTCAGTATTATTTATTTATTTAATAAAGAACTATTTATTTATTTATTTGATTTCAGTATTATTTATTTATTTGATTTCAGTATTATTTATTTATTTAATAAAGAACTATTTATTTATTTGATTTCAGTATTATTTATTTATTTAATAAAGAACTATTTATTTATTTATTTGATTTCAGTATTATTTATTTATTTAATAAAGAACTATTTATTTATTTATTTGATTTCAGTATTATTTATTTATTTAATAGAGAACTATTTATTTATTTATTTGATTTCAGTATTATTTATTTATTTAATAAAGAACTATTTATTTATTTATTTGATTTCAGTATTATTTATTTATTTAATAGAGAACTATTTATTTATTTATTTATTTGATTTCAGTATTATTTATTTATTTAATAAAGAACTATTTATTTATTTATTTGATTTCAGTATTATTTATTTATTTAATAAAGAACTATTTATTTATTTATTTGATTTCAGTATTATTTATTTATTTAATAGAGAACTATTTATTTATTTATTTGATTTCAGTATTATTTATTTATTTGATTTCAGTATTATTTATTTATTTAATAAAGAACTATTTATTTGATTTCAGTATTATTTATTTATTTAATAAAGAACTATTTATTTATTTATTTGATTTCAGTATTATTTATTTATTTAATAAAGAACTATTGTTCAAGAAATAAGAAGTGAATCATTATTTATACATTCCTAAAAAAGTCTAGCAACTATTTTTTTTTAATGTTGAATTTCATATTTATTTTGAATTTTGCTTAATCCTTATTTTTTAAATTTAATTGTACGAAAAGTCCCAGTCATCAGTTTAAAAAGTAAAAAAAAAAAAAAAAAAAAAGAACAAATCTTATGAAAAGTTTAGGACATTTTTAGTGTCTTTGGTAGGTACCGGTTGGTGAACCATAATTTCAAAACACCTCCAAAATCAAAATTATTACCTTGGGAATTTCTTAAAAAAAACAACAATTTCTTTACTTGTATAGATCTTTATCGTTTATCACAATAGGTTGCAGAGAATTTATGAATTGCACTGATACTGACAAAATTTAAGAAATCGACTATTATCAGTCAGTTTAATTTTAATATTTATTTAAATTTTAACGTCCATTTATTATTAACTACGAATTTTAGGACGGGTTATCTATAGGTTACCACCCTTTTCAAGCCAGGATAGGGGTGATGCCTTTTATTTTTTTCGAAAGAAAAGCCACCACCCCTAGTTGGAATCGAACCCACGACCATTGGCACGGAGTGTTAAGTGCTCACGCCTTAACCCTCACGGCCATCGGGTCTCCTTTAATTTTAATAAATTCTATCTTCGAACGAGTAAGAACTGTTTGCTTGAGGATCTGAGTTGAAAATTCTTATCTTCAAGTGTCGCCGTGGGAGTCGGACTAGGTTACGGTTCCCAGGGCCACCAGCATTTAATGTGTCCCTGTATCAAATCTATGCCAAGTACTGACCACACTATCTCCCAGGCGTGTGTTATGGTACGGAATCAGATACCTCCACAAAATCCATCCCCCTGTGCTCATAAGGAATGTTGGGACTAATTTATCATACTTGTTATTATTATACCTATTTTATAATTATTATTTTTTATATAATTCTTAAGTCTGGGCCTTAAAATATTTGGATCAAGTGGAACAGGCCGGGGTTAATTTCTATTAAAAAAAAACTTTTCAGCTTAATGAAGTCAAACAAAATTATCTTGTACGGCTGTGACTATATTTCAGGCCAAATTTTAAAATTTTGCCGAATCAAAAAAGATTTTTTTTTTTTTAATAATTTACTTTTCATTTAATTCAAATGTCATTTATGTTTTAATTTTACGATTATATTTTTAATGGAGGAACTCATTTACACATTGTAATGTGTTAATAATTGTGCAATAGATAAATATTGCTATAACAGCTAAAATATAAAATCTATTAACATTAGGACTAACTAAGTAAATAAATAAGCCAAACGCCTTTGCTAAAAGGAGGGTCCAAAGAGGGGAAAAATATAAGCCAAACGCCTTTGCTAAAAGGAGGGTCCAAAGAGGGGAAAAATATAAGCCAAACGCCTTTGCTAAAAGGAGGGTCCAAAGAGGGGAAAAATATAAGCCAAACGCCTTTGCTAAAAGGAGGGTCCAAAGAGGGGAAAAATATAAGCCAAACGCCTTTGCTAAAAGGAGGGTCCAAAGAGGGGAAAAATATAAGCCAAACGCCTTTGCTAAAAGGAGGGTCCAAAGAGGGGAAAAATATAAGCCAAACGCCTTTGCTAAAAGGAGGGTCCAAAGAGGGGAAAAATATAAGCCAAACGCCTTTGCTAAAAGGAGGGTCCAAAGAGGGGAAAAATAGAATTCTTATTTTCTTATTTCTATTTTGTTCGAATAAAGTGCCAATTTATTAATGGTGAAATTGAATAATCGTTATTGTAACAAGGTTCAATAATTAAAAAAAAATTAAATATTAAATTAAAGCAACAACTCACTTGACAGCCGTAATTGTTTGTTTTCGATTTCTGCGATATCCGTGAGGAGGTCAAGATCCTCCAGAAAATCATCGGGGACATTTGATATGTCTTCTTCAGAAAGAAAGATGACAGCTTTCTCTCTCTCTATGAGGCTCATCTGAAGAGAAGTTAGGGGCGCAGGACTCTCGGAGTAGTCGAAGTTATCCTCATTGGGCTGAGAATAGGCCAACTGGCTGGCGGAAAGGCAGAGCACCAGAAAAACGTTTCTCATTTTATCAGCAGGCAGTGCTACCTAATATTACTTCAATTATTATAATGTTAAAAGATCTATTTTTATTATTAATTGCTTAATATTGAGTTAACCTTTTACCTGCAGTTTCTCATTTCAGGGATTAAAATAATTCTAAAAATATGAACATGTCTCAGGAGGACCTAAGAGGCACCTAGGAGGTGCTCATATATATATATATATATATATATATATATATATATATATATATATATATATACTTCGTAAATATGATGAAACAGGTCAAATACCTCAACTTTTTTATTCCTTTTATTCCACAGAACGTTTTCGAGGTCACAACCTCATCCTCAGTGTCCTCTTAAAACCTATCGACAATGGAAAAATTACAATAAAAGAATTTAAGTCACATTAGATAAGTCAAGTAACACAATGAGTCAACAATTAAAATCAAGGAACTTTCAAGTTTTTTTTTTGTATCTATCATGATGATTAGATAGGTAGCCGTCGAGGTGATAAGTAAAGATGGAATGGTTAGGATTCGGCTAAAAAAAACTCAACACGATTTTTGTAAAAAAACATCTATATTTAAGACGTTTCGGCTACTCATTGGTAGCCTTCGTCAGCAATGAAAATGCCGGGAGGCAGAGGAAGACCAACGTTAACACTTTGGTTATTGTTATTTTATTTATTGTTATGTTTTATTGTTTTTTTTTTATTGTTTATTCTATTAAATTTTGTAGATGTTTCATTTTAATTGTTGACTTATTGTGTACTTGACTTATCCAATGCGATTTAAATTATTTTTCATTGTGATTTTCGTATTGTCAATGGGTGTTAACTGATCACTGAGGATAAGGTTGTGACCTCGAAAACGTCCTGTTGAATAAAAGGAATTAAAAAGTAGTGGAGGTGTTTGACCGGTTTTGCATCCTTTTAATAAATAATACTTCCTTTTCTTTTGAATTTATTCTCTGATTGCTCTACGTGTTTCGTGCCTACATGCCATCTCCTCAGGAGCCACTAAACCCCCATTTGTGATTAGTCAGCAACCAATATTAAAACTGAGGTGAGCTAATTACCTGTGTCAAGAGTTACGACTAACAATACATAATAAAGAAAGGTCGGTATGGGGATTTAGTTTTATACACACACACACACACACATATATATATATATATATTTAAATTTGAACCACCGTTATTTTTGTGATCTATATGTTCTGAAAAGTGAAATATTCTAGTCGGTACTTCCGGATTTCATCATGGGATACCTCTATCAAAGGTCGCCATGTACAAACATTTATTCCAAACACACACAAAAGTAATTCAATAGAAACATAGAAGCGAATTTTTACACAGCACAGGTACTTTTCTGTGTTATTTAAATAGATTTAAAATAAAAAGAGAAAATTCGCCTCCCTGTGACAGAACTACAGAACAGACAGCACACCACATCATATTACTGTTCAATTAATACAGAAACCGAATTAAAAAGAAAATAATGAATTGATCTATTAAAGAAAATTAATTGTTTTTTAATAATGGAGGCGTGTAGAATCAAAACAAGACACATCACTATTTTTAAGATTTTGAGATAACAGTAGGGCAACGTCAATTAGAGATATAAGCGCTTAAAACTTAAAAAGGGGTTGTTTTGAAAGGGGTTTTCTCTTTGTTTATGTCATTTTTAATTGTTTATTTTTTTGTTTTAAATTGAATTTATCAGTAAAATTAGTATTTTAGCAAAATAAGCTGAGAAACGGTGAAAGGTATTGGTAATAAGTTTGGAGTGGCTGTGGTAATCAAGATGGCTGTGGCTAATCATGATGACGTATGCTTAGATTGTTTTGAATTCTCCTATATAACCTTCCTCATAGCCTACAACTGATGTTATCGTTATTTCTTATTTTATAGAAAGATTTAACCAACGACAGAATGGAATTATATTCGCCATGAAGCACATATTTACAGTTGAATATAACAGTAAAACGAATTTGCTAGTAAAACAAGATACTTAAAATGACAAAAAATTTTTGGTTGTTTAGAATAGAGCCTTCTTAGCAGTAGTCAAAGAGGAAGTACGTTTTCAGTACATAATTTTATTGACTTATACAGATTAAGAATTATCCGCTTCTGTGTAAGTTGGCTACTGTCAGTTTCCTGTGATTTGTGATGCTAATCTATTCCATTTCTTCGAGATGTACGTAACCGCGCTAAGATGACGCAGTTCCTGCGAGTCGGACTTTTTTAATGTTGAAGTGGTAAGTTGGCTTCAAAATAAGACATACATCAGTGGATTTTAAAACTAAGTAAGACAGATCAAAAATAAAAATTCTTTCAAAATAGATAACATAACAGATAAATTTCTCAAATTCTCAAAAACATTCTTCTTTGAAACTTACAACTTTTAAGAAAAATATAAACGTGTATAAAATTAAAGGCTTGTTCTGTTTTCTGAACAAATTGGTTTCAATGATGTGCCTTCTTTTGATTCTAGACGCCTCAATTACAAATTACTCTCAACATTATGAAAATAATTTTTTTTTTTTTTTTTTTTTTTTTTTTTTTTTTTTTTTTCTTTTTTTACGGCGCATCTACATCTAGGTCATTAGCGCCGACATCCAGGGTGCAGCGAGGAATTTTACCAGCGAGGGATTTTACCGTCGGATGATAAAATTCCTGCCGGAGGTTGGGAATCGAACCCACCATCTCCCACTTATGAATCCAAGGCGCTAGCCATTAGACCACGGGAGACCCCTATGAAAATAAATTATTCAAAACTTGATAGAAAAATGAAACAATTCATTTATATTGAACTAAGGCGGACCTTACTGACTAGGAAAGTAAATATTTTTAAGAATCCTTATTGTATAATCTTTTTTTTTTTTTTTTTTTTTAATTTAAAGTTAATAAAATTTTCGTAAACATAATTAAAAATACTTAAAACAAAAAAGAAAAATAACTAAGATGAAAAAAAAAGTCCGACTCGCAGGAACTGCGTCATCTTAGCGCGGTTACGTACATCTCGAAGTAATGGAATAGATTAGCATCACAAATCACAGGAAAACCCCTTTCAAAACAAACACTTTTTAAGTTTTAAGCGCTTATATCTCTGATTGACGTTGTCCCATCGAAAATTGCTTCAGAACCTTTTTTGTAGAGAATTTAGTAAGCATTCGAATGGTCACGTTCCACTTAGCACGATTTCGCAACCGTTATGGAGATATTTACGAAAAATGTATGAAGATCCGAAAACTTTTCATGTCTATTAATAAAATAATTTTTTTCGCATACTTCCTTAACTCCAAATGTAGCCAAAATTTAAACATCTTAGTTGGGATTAATTTCCAAGTTGTAGAAAATATTTCAATTGAATCCCGCGATTCTAAGTACCCACAAAAATATAATGACTTACAAGAACATTGATTCCACTTTTCTCAGAAACGATTACAGATATCGCCTTAAAAATGGTTTCATTCGTTTTCTTATGTTAAGAAACTTATAAAACAAGTACCTGCAAGCATATGAACTCAAAAACGTAAGCGTTACAATTTTTTTCAAGCGAATTTCGCCCCAAAAACTATCTTTTAGTGGGCGGATTCTGCTGGTTAACGAACTTGACCTTTCAAATTAGGCGTCTGATTTTTGTACCAAATTTCGTTAAAATCGGACCATTTTTGAGCTTGCTATAGCGCGAACAGACAAGCATATATATATACAAAAATACAAATTTGGGCCACCTATATTTTCGTGATAAATAGGGTCTGAAACGTGAAAGTTTCTAGTAGCACTTCCGGATTGCGTCGTGAGGTGAACCTCATAAGCGGTTACTCCCTATGGAGATAGGAAGTAACCGCGCTGAAAGATAACCATACATATGTTTTTTTTATTTGATTTTTGAAGGCAATTCAACCACGCGGGTTCATGTGTTGCCTATTTAATTTTATTGGAATCTAATAATTACACAAAATGAAAGCATACATGTTTTAAAGGAGTACTTTTACAAGGGGGGGGGGGGAAGTATATGATGTATTTACACGGAACAGTGTAAGAAGTTTACAATCGTGGTTAATATGTGATATGGTGATATATATTATAAAACGAGTCATTTAGTAAAGAATTATATTATTGCAATTAATAAAAAATCAATTATAAAAAAAAAAAAAAAAAACTTGTGACATATCTCTAGTGTAGAAAGTAGAAGGGGGGGAAAAGAATATGATGTATTTACACGGAACAGTGTAAGAAGTTTACAATCGTGGTTAATGTGGTATATGGGGATATATATTATAAAACGAGTCATTTAGTAAAGAATTATATTATTGCAATTAATAAAAAAAAACAAAAAAAAAAAAAAAAAAACAAAAAAAAAAAAAAAAAAAACTTGTGACTTACCTCTCGTGTAGAAAGTAGTGATTGGATTTCAAACCCCGCTTATAAAGTGTGCGCCATATTTACACGAATTTCCCAACTCGTGTTCAAATATTAACATAAAATATTTCTGAAATTAGTAAATTAATATTTACTCTGCTGATTTCCCTCGTTAAGAATGCAAATTTACCAATACCAGACATCGAAACAAACGTTTGAACAAAAACTTGTAATATTCCAAACGTTTTATCGGTAAAATTTATATAATTTTTTTTTGGAATTATGATTATTGTTATTATTTTTAGTATCAGTTACTCAATACGTAACTGTTAATAGATTCCACAGTTCTGTGACACCAGTTCCCGATGAGTAACGAAGTTAAGCAACGTCTGGTATGGTCAGTACCTGAATGGGCGACCAACAACGTGTTGTCGGCATTATAAAAGGGGTTTTAACTCAGTTGATAATTCGTAAAAAAAAACTTGGAAACGTTTGGGAGAAAACGAATTTTGCTTCACCTTACTATACTATGCTATATACAGTAGAATTTGGATAATTCGAACCCCAAGGGACCGATAAAAAAGTTCGAATTATCCAAAATTCGTATTACAAAAGTTTTTGAAAATAAACGTGTAAAAAATCGAATTTCATATTTTAAAATTTTTTAATTAATAAAAATACATAAATTTTATTTAGACAATAACAAACCTTTCATAAATTGATGATTACGTACGTAAGTAATAAATAATTTATCAAAAAAGTAAAAATAAAAGTCTATTGTTTTGAAAAAAAGACATTTTCATGGGCAAGAACCTTCTTCTTTATTTTTGAGATGAGTTGATAAAGTGTAAGGAGAAATTCCTTGGCATTTTCATGGGCAAGAACCTTCTTCTTTATTTTTGAGATGAGTTGATAAAGTGTAAGGAGAAATTCCTTGGCATTTTCATGGGCAAGAACCTTCTTCTTTATTTTTGAGATGAGTTGATAAAGTGTAAGGAGAAATTCCTTGGCATTTTCATGGGCAAGAACCTTCTTCTTTATTTTTGAGATGAGTTGATAAAGTGTAAGGAGAAATTCCTTGGCATTTTCATGGGCAAGAACCTTCTTCTTTATTTTTGAGATGAGTTGATAAAGTGTAAGGAGAAATTCCTTGGCATTTTTAGATTTTTTCTTTATTACTTTTTCAACTTCTTATATCGCAGCTATTTTCTCGGACTACGTTAAAGTTTTACAGCTTCTAGGCCTCGATATCCTAAATCAACAACTCCACTGTTCACCGGAAATTCAAAGCACAAACAATACAACAGATCTAGGCGCTGCCTGACATAACTGAATAAGAAATGAAGATGGGAGGGATGGTGGTAGGGAATTCTCGGATAAAACGACAGGATGTAACTATAACAACCCCTGGAAGGGAGGAAGCGCGACCCACCACTTTGCAGAACTCCTAGAGTCCAAGAACTAAACTATGAGACCGCCGCGCTTCTTGTCCCGGAACCCCTACATCCGTATCTTACTATCCTTCATACCCGAGGGGAGAATATTTTCACAAGATTTAAGATCGACCACTTCCCATTGAAGGGAAAGGCTCGTAAAAAATTCGAATTATCCAAAATTTTATTCGAATTACCACGATTCTTTTACATTGTTGATGCCCTAAATTCTAGGGACAGAGGGAAATATTCGAATTAACCACGATTTCTAATCATCAAAGTTCGAATTATCTATGTACCGCTGTAATAGCTGACCCGGGAAACGTGTTGCCATATAAATTATTTCTAGTGCTTATGACTGAAAGGATAATAGAGCGCTGTGAACGATGACGGCCTATGAAAACGGTAAAACATTGATTATTCATTATTTTAATTCATCGTACTTCATTATCTCAACTAATATACTCAAAATTATATCCCTATCACTAATTATAATAAATTAAAAAAATATCAATGTCTTAGTGCAATAGTGTACGATATTAGCGTAGGGAGAACCCGCTTATGAGATTGACCTCACGGCGCAATCCGGAAGTGCCGACTAGAAACTTTCTCGTTTCAGACCCTATAGATCACGAAAATATAGGTGGCCCAAATTTTTATATATATATATATATATATATATATATATATATATATATATATATATGCTTGTCTGTTCGCTCTCTAGCAAGCTCAAAAATTATCCGATTTTGATGAAATTTGGTAAAAAAAATCTATCGTCTAATTTGAAAGGTCAAGTTCGTTAACCAGCAGAATCCGCCCACTAGAAGATAGTTTTTGGGGCGAAATTCGCGCAAAAAAAAAATCGTAACGCTTACGTTTTTGAGTTCATATGCTTGCAGGTACTTGTTTTATAGGTTTCTTAACATAGGAAGACGAATGAAACCATTTTTAAGGCGATATCTGTAACCGTTTCTGAGAAAAGTGGAATCAATGTTTTTGTAAGTCATTATTTTTTTGTGGGTACTTAGAATCGCGGGATTCAATTGAAATATTTTCTACATCTTGGAAATTAATCCCAACTAAGATGTTTACATTTTGGTTATATTTGGAGTTAATGAAGTATGCGAAAAAAATATTTTATTAATAGACATGAATAGTTTTCGGATCTTCATACATTTTTCGTAAATATCTCGATAACGGTTGGGAAATCGTGGTACGTGGAAGGTGACCATTCGAATGCTTACTAAATTGTCTAAAAAAAGGCCACTTTTTAATTGGTTGTTTTTTGTTTTAAATTGCATTTATCAGTAAAATTAGTATTGTAGTAAAATAACCTAAGAAACGGTGAAAGGTATTGGTAATAAGTTTGGAGTGGCAGTGGTAATCAAGATGGCTCTGGCTAATCATGATGACGTATGCATAGTTTGTTTTGAATTCTCCTATCTATATAACCTTCCTCATAGCCTCCAACTTAAGTTATCGTTATTTCTTATTTTATAGAAAGATTGAACCCAACAGGATAACAGGATGGAATTTTATCCGCCATGAAGCACATATTTACAGTTGATTATAACAGTAAAACGAATTTGCTAGTAAAACAAGATACTTAAAATTACAACGACTTTATGGTTGTTTAGAATAGAGCCTTCTCAGCAGTAGTCGAAGAGTAAGTACGTTTTCAGTACATAATTGTATTGACTTATTCAGCCTTCCTCAAGAATGAGGATTAAGAATTATCCGTATTATTCAGTGTAAGTTGGCTACGGTCAATTTCCTATGATTTGTGATGCTAATCTATTCCATTTCTTCGTTATGTACGTAACCGCGCTAAGATGACGCAGTTCCTGCGAGTCGGACTTTTTTTTTGTTCAGTCATTGTTTAGCCACCACAAACAAACTGTATGGTTCACCCACGCGAGAACATGCCTCATACAATAGTCCGTGTGAAAAACACGCCGTGCCCAAATCTGTCACCAACAGACATCGTTTGCCCTTGTGACTTATTGATTGTCATTGCGAATCCCAATCTAATTGGAAATTGAAGGCGTTTGAATTCAATTGGCACATCTCATGGGCCTATATAAGTGGGGCTGCAGCTCCCCCCCCCCCCCCCGAAATTTTGAGTTGATCGGTAAAAGTTTCATAAAATCCTTAAAAATAAATTAAATAAGATCATTTAGTTCATAAAAAATATTCCATTATGGGTGTAATAACGTTTTAGTTGGCTAAAACTCTTCCAATATATAAATTGTTAGTATTCCATACACCGGAAATGGGTCTCAGCTCCCCCCCGAAATTTTCCCAGCCCCCTCCGAAATTATTTTCTACATACGCCCATGGCACATCTGTGGTTTTAATAATGACCGAAAACTGTGTAGGGAGTGAGAGAAAGCCTAATGTGTGAAAAATACAGGACACCATCTTCAAAATTAATTTTTTTTTTTTTTTTTTTTTTTTTTTTTTTTTTTATACGGCGCATCTACATCTAGGTCATTAGCGCCGACATCCAGGGCGCAGCGAGGAATTTTATCAGCGAGCCGTGGGATGATAAAATTCCTGCCGGGGGTTGGGAATCGAACCCATCATCTCCCGCTTATGTCCCCATTAGACCACGGGAGACCCCCTCAAACTTTTATTAATCAATATAACATTCACATTTCATTTATATATGACGAATCATGCAGATAAAATCCACAACCACCAAAATCGAAAATATATATAAAAAAATAATAATGAAAGCTGTTTCTAATATTTTAGTTATATTTTTAATTTTTATATATTTTCCTCTCTGTATTAATTAATTAAATTCATGAGAAACGGCCAAAGAATCACCAATTACTGCTGCCTTTAACGAACTTTTCAAAAGATCTTCAGCTTGTTTTTACAATGAATTAATAAGTCCGCTAGAATAAACATCAAAAAGTTAAACCACTTTGAAAGAGATAAATTGTTTTCATTTGCCTTTTTTCTTTTAGCTTCATTAAGTATTATTCTGCTTTCAATTTTTGTTGCTTCATTAAATATGTTTTCCCTAAAGGTCCTTTAAACAATCTTAATGCTGATTCTTCTTTTTATAAAATTAAGTTGTTTTACTAGACTTCATGTCACTCCGATTAAAATAATACCGTTCATTAAACAATAACAAGAAGGTAACTAAAATAATTCAATTGTCTTTGACTTCATTTTAAAATCTTCTGTGAGTATAAGGTTAATATATTGATCTAAAGGGGCGCCAACATTGGACCCGATCCGATCCGATAGCCACCGACTTTCGGAAGAAAAACAAACACATGCATCTCAATGGAGGTGCCTACATTGGTCCCGACTCGACCCGCTCCGATCCAATGGCCACTGATAATCGGCCGTTCAAACTTGTTCGTTTCTAGAAAGATTTCGGACCGAAGAAGCAAAATGGCACCAAACCGCATATTGTGTTTCAAAAAGGTCTACAGTTTCTACATCTTAACCGATTTCAATGATTTTTTTTTTTTTTTTTTTTTTTTTTTTTTTTTTTTTTTTTTTTTTTTAAATGGAATCTAATAAAATTTAGAACAACTTTGTTACTTTTTTATTTCCCTTGTTTATTAAATTACGCGAAACGATATTTATAACTATCCAATATCTATAACCTTCAATGTTTATAACCTTCCATGTTTATAACCTTCCAATGCTTATAACCTTCTAGCTGCCGTTCTTATAAATAATTTTAAAATATGAATACTAATGCTTTTCTTATCGTAGCGTAACAGTAAAAAATTAACTGTTACACTAAGATTTATTATTTCGGGACTGATATACTACCAGAAGATTGATTGGCCTCTCAACTCAGCCTTCATACCTCCAACATTCTACCTAATCGAAGGGTTCTATGCTTAATAGGTGGTATTTCTTAAATTAATCACTCATTTTCACTTCACTACGGGGTCATTGCTGACGAGCTGTGACTAGATCGGATCAGATCAGGTCGGGACCAATCACGCACTCACGTCGGCCGTTGTCGTCAAACGAAATCGGATTGGATTGGATCGGATCGGGAGAAATATGTGTCCAATGTAGGTGCAGTCTTAGTCACCTGGGGTTTACTTGTAGTAAGTTAGTTTAGTGTAGATATAATACCTAGTTATTAAGAATTAGACAGATTAGTCCGAGAGCTGGCAACGCACTTTTCATGAAGTGTTTTATGCACCTTGAAATTTTGCTAGAATGTACCTCTTGGGTAGATAAGAAGGTAAATATGTGTTGGCTGGACTTACCGTGGAACACCAGGTACTGCCCATAGGGGAAATGTGCAAAACAATATTGGCCAAAAATAGTGTTTTATTCAAAAGCCTATTATTACTATTATTAATAAAAAAAATACAAATTAAGGCAATTTTAAAATTAATAATAAATAAGGCAGGCATAAGCGGGAGATGGTGGGTTCGATTCCCAACCTCCGGCAGGAATTTTATCATCCCACGGCTCGCTGGTAAAATTCCTCGCTACACCCTGGATGTCGGCGCTAATGACCAAGATGTAGATGCGCCGTAAAAAAAAAAAAAAAAAAAAAAAAAAAAAAAAAAAAAAAAAAAAAAAAAAAAAAAAAAAAAAAAAAATAAGGCAGGCACTTTTAAGGGGGTTAAAATGTAAATTAAAAAAAAAAAAGTACCTAGTTTTTATTTTTAATATAAAATGAAGTGCTTTATTCACGCTGCGATTTAAACAGCGTCTTCAATAAACATATTTGAAAATAATTGCAAAAGGGCAGACACTTTTGTGGGGTTTAATTATCAGGAAACATGAAAATAAATGTTACCTATGATAGACTGCAATACACTGCGCGTAACCGAAAGAGTGAATAACACGACCGCGCAGTGTTGGTTGTTCCCTGCGCTCTCATTGGTTCTTGCTCACATGATCTTGTACAACTGTTCCCGTTTTAATGGCAGCGCGAATAAAACTCTCATTTAATATTAGAATAAAAACAATTATTATTATTTTTTTTACGTGTTATACCCCTTAAAAATGTCTGCCATATTTATTCTTCATTGTAAAATTATCTTAATTTTCCATTAAAGATAGTTGGCTTCTGAAACTCTATTTTTGGGAAATATTTTATTGTCCTTTCCCCTATGCGCAGTACCTGGTGTTCCAAGGTATGTCCAGGAAACACATATTGGTACTTACGTATTAGCGTCAAAGCAGGTTAAAGAGTCAGGTCTCAGAGAACTGGATCTACACCGTGCCAGAGATCTGGCTCAAGGAGTCAAATCAGATTTCGCCAATATGGCGACGGGATTATCAACGATTTAGGTTAACTAGAATTTTGATATAACCTTTAGCTAGCTAAAACGCGTAGCACTTATATTAATAGCATAATTGCTATGCGTTTCCGCTCGCTCAAGATTATATCTAAACTCTAGTCAATCCAAATCGTTGATAATATAGATCAAGGATGGTTTTTCGCTGGATAATGGACTGATAAACAATTTGGCATCGCTTCGAAAAAGTAGCTTTCATCCTAGCTATTCCGATGTCGCTATCTCGCACAGAAACTGAAATCGCGTAACAAAAAAACAATTGCGTGGGTAAATAAAGCACAAATGAATTGCGTTGAAAAGATAAAGGGAACAAGATGGCTACTATAAACACAATATATGATATCTCTGATAGTGATTGACCAATAGAAATGCGTTATCCATGATCCAGATCTCCGAACGAGACCCGCCTCTTTAACCTGCTTTGACGCTAATACGTAAGTACCCACATATTTACCTTCATATCTACCCAAGAGGTACATTATAGCAAAATTTCAAGATGCATAAAACACCTCATGAAAAGTGCGTTGCCAGTTGTCGGACTAGAAGGTTTGTAGGCTCTCTTTGGAATTTCTTCATTATTATTTGTAATTACACGTAATTTTGTATGATTGACTTAAGTTATTTACAATGTTCCGTTCTAATCCTCACCTCCTTAGGTCAGGATTACACAGGTAACTTTAATAACTTAATTCTCTTTGACTTCATTTTTAAATCTTCATTTTTTTAGAATAATTATCTAGCCTGGTCGTGGTTTTGAACACAGATTGTCCTGTAATACAAACAGTTTTTTCTGCCATGCTTTAAAACTAATGTTCAGGGATCACACATCCAGCTGAACAATAAATCACTATTTAAATCATATGGGTGTGAAAAAACAAGAGAGTGAGGAGAAAAGAAGAAAGTGCAGTGTATCAAAATTCAAGACATTCTATTCAAGACTATTTTATTCCTTCCTACGTTCCTTCAGTTTTATCATGAGTGAGTAGGGGAAGAAAACTATCCAAATAGTTAGGAAGGAGGAGGGAGAAAGGGCCGGCCAGCAACAAACCACAATTGTAAACCTAGGTATGTGAGTCCAACCAAGTCAGATCCACCCCCACCATTTTATTCCTTCCTACGTTCCTCCACTTATATCATGAGTGAGTAGGGGAAGAAAACTATCCTGGCGTGGAGAAAGGAGAGAGGGCCGGCCAGCAACAAACCACAATTTTAAACCTAAGTATGTGAGTCCAACCAAGTCAGATCCACCCCCACCATTTTATTCCTTCCTACGTTCCTTCAGTTTTATCATGAGTGAGTAGGGGAAGAAAACTATCCTGGCATGGAGAAAGGAGAGAGGGCCGGCCAGCAACAAACCACAATTTTAAACCTAAGTATGGTTAGGTTAGGTTACAGTTTATTCAGGGCGATTAACTTATATAGTTTTTACGCCCTTTGTTTGCTACGACATTTGAAGTTTTATTTATTTCCTTATTTTCGTTTATATATGTATATATGCACACATATCATTTGCACATTCACACACATACGCTTACATACATTGCCAAATAATTTATCTTAAGTAAAAATAAATAAATCACATTTTATTATTCATATAAACAATAACTTAGCAAATAATTAATCTAAATTTATAAGACAAAAGAATATAACATGTTTTATAATTTTTTCCATATATACAATAACTTAACAAATAATTAATCTTAATTCGTAAAGCAAAAGTAAATAAAATGTTTTATACGTAATTTTTTTTTTTTCCCTATTTATCGCACGTATACTATAACTTAACAAATAATTAATCTTAATTTATAAAACAATTTTTTTTTTTTTTTTTTTTTTTTTTTTTTTTTTTTTTTTTTTTTTTTTTTTTTTTTTTTTTTTTTTTAAATATATTCACATATTTCCAATAAATACTTACATTGACAAATAATTATGTTTTTACTTTAAATTTCTTCAACAGTAAAATCCTTATGTTGCAAGTAAATTTCTTATATTTTATTATATATGTTAATTTCTTTTAACAGTTTTTAGCGCGGTTCCTCCCTCCCCCATAGGGAGGAACCCCGCTTATAAGGTTGATACAATGAAACAATCCGGACGTGCCGACAAGAAAATTTCGCGTTTCAGAACCCCTAGAGACCGAAAATAACGGTGGTTCAAATTTGTATATATATATATATATGTATATATTTATTTATATATATATATATATATATTTGTCTGTTCGCTCATTTCTGGCTTCCCTGATGGTCCGATTTTGATGAAATTTGGTACAAAAATCAGTCGTCCAATTTGAAAGGTCAAGTTCGTTAACCAGCAAAATCCGCCCACTGGAAGATGGCGTTTGGGGCGAAATTCGCGCAGAAAAAATCGTAACGCTTACGTTTTTGAGTTCATAAGCTTTTAAGTACTCTTTTTATAGGCTTCTTGGGCTAGGAAAACGAATGAAACCATTTTCAAGGCGATAGCTTTAACCGTTTTCGAGAAAATTGGAAAAATAGTTTTTGAATACCGTTTTTGGTTTGGGTACTTAGAATTACGGGATTCAGTTGAAACTTTATCTGCATGTTTTACTTTCATTAAAACTAATATGTTGAAAGTTTTGTTACGTTTGGAGTTAAGGAAGGGTTAGAATAAAATATTTTATGAACAGGCATGAAAAGTTTTGGGAAGTTCGTATACTTTCATTAATATCTCAAACACGGTTGGGAAATCGTGGTAAGTGGATAGAAACTATTTGAAAGCTTACTAAATTCTCTACAAAAAAGAATCTGAAACTATTTTTGATTAGGTTATGTCAATCGGAGAAATAAGTGCTTAAAACTTCAAATACGTCTGTTTTGTTCTTATGAACGGGTTTTTGTCGTTCTTGTTGTAATTTTTGTCTCTTTCCCTTCGTTTTTTATTGCTTTTTATTTTTTTAATTTCTTATGTTGCGAAAATTTTGTGTGTAACACAGGATATGAAAAATGAGGCCAATTTTCTGTCTGCTAGAAATAATATAAATTTTGGGAACTTTCATTAATATCTCGAAAACTGTTGAGAATTTTGGTAAACGGAAGAATACCATTAGAAAGCTTATTAAATGCTCTACATAAAAGTTTCTAATGAAAGTTTTGATTAGGCGATGTCAATCGGAGAAATAAGAGCTTAAAGCTTTAAAGTAATTGATTTCGCTTATTCGAAGTGTTCTTTTTGTCTGTGTTTTATTCCTTGTTATTTTTTAATTGCTTATAGTTGGATAATGTATTCGAAAATAAAACAGGTTAAGTAAAATAAGAAAAACAATTTATTGTTAGAAATATAGAGTTCCAAGATTCCAAGACCTTGTAACTAGCGGGACGGTTTCTATTGTTGCCGACCCATCCAGGTAAGATTGTAAATCCTACCTTTCAAGACTGGTGGAACCAAAATATAACTGTCAGGGTTCGGTCACTGCTACTTAATAAAACTACATTTTATCGTAAAAATGGTTTTATTGTGCCGACGTTTCGGCTTGAACTTCAAGCCTTCATCAGGGCTGTAAATACAAGTAGGACATATTTAACACTAATATATGCACATATCTATGTAAATATACCTAATATATATATATATATATATATATATATATATATATATACATATATATATAAGTTAAGGTTATACGAACGGCGAGGATGTTTTTAAAAAGATAGTACAGGCACAGGGGGCATAGACACAACACGAGTTCAAGATAAAGACTGACTGTATTTAATCCGGCTGAGCCTTATATAGGCTCAGCCTGTTTATTTACAATTTATCTTAACTTCTATCCCTAACAACTCCTCCCCAGTTTCTGCGACACTTTGCAGAAACTCCTAAATAACAATAATAATAAAAGAATAAAAAAAATAAAATAGAATCAGAAATAAATAAAAAATAAAAAATAGAGATACCTAGTAAATAAAATAAAGAAACTACATGATCTGAAGATGGTTATAAAAATACTATAGTAATATACTAAAACAACACTTTTACATAGGTATAAGATTAGATAAGAATATTACGAAAAGAACAGTAACACTTCACTTTGAATATAATAGATAAAACAAAACAATAAAAAAGTAACATAATGTACTTTGAAGAAAATAAATATGACTAATACAAGGAAAAAGAGTCATACGAGTTATATACAGGTTCCTGGTTCAGCAGTTACGTCACTCCCCGAGATGTGCCTGCGTTGTTCTCTTGTGATTGTTGAGGGGGTGTTGTCCTCTCCTGTCGCCTAGACGGTAGTTTGAGTTGTTCGACGTGGGCATTGCGCTGGCGGAAGGGTGCTGTCGTCGTTCGTAGTGTGACGATGTTGTTTTCTCGTAAGGTGATGACTACATACGGTCCGTCGTACCGGAAATCTTGTTTTTCTCGGTTAGACGGGATTCGTCGGTAAACTATGTCTCCTAATCTAACGTCTCTGGTAAAATCTTGCACTTGCATGTTATGTTTCGTGGTCCTTGTCTGTTTTTCTTTCAGGAGTTTAGTTTTCGTTTCACGTGTGATACGTCTCTGGTTGTGATGGAGGCGCGTGATGTTGGCAACAACTTCTTGATCGCCTGCTTCCGTTTGGACGTCTCTTCCTAGACGGAACGTCCCGAACAATACCTCGAACGGCGTAAAGCCCGTACTGGAGTGTACTGAATGGTTGTATGCTGTGACTGCAATCGGCATGGCGGCCTCTGCTGTGAGGTTTCGTTCCGCATACAGAAGTCGTAGATGTTCTCCTAGGGTATTGTGGACTCTTTCGACATTTCCGTGGCTTTGTGGATGTCCGGGGGTAGTAATGTGCAATTTTGTGCCCCAACGTTGGCACAAATGGCGGACTTCGGTGTTTTTAAATTCCCTGCCTCCGTCTGATGCGATATAATCCGGCGTGCCATAACATTGGCTCCACATGGTGAGCGCTCGAACCGTTTCTTGTGCAGACTTCGTAGTGATGGGTACTGCCATTAATACTTTACTGAAAACGTCGAGTAGAGTGATCCATGAGTGTTTTTTCCAGGTGAAAACATCGGCCTGTAGAACTCGAAGTGGGCCTTCTGGTGTAAGTGTTTCAGCTTGCGACGTCCGTGGGGGGTTCCTATCGTATTTGACTCTGTTGCACACGTCACAGGCTGAGACGACGGTTTTCACTGTGCGAGCCATGTTTTTCCAGTAGTACTTCCTCTGTAGCGCTGCGAGTGTTTCGGCTGATCCTCTGTGGTTCGCTTTTCCTTGATGTTGCGCTGTGGTGACGTCCACTTGTACCTGTGGGTCCACGACGACTTCACCCAGGCGGGTACAACGGACAAATGTTCTGTCTAACCCAAAACGTTCCTGTTCCCACAGCCTGTGGATTCGATCCCAGATTGCAGCATTTCCGACGAAGAGGTACGTTGTTTTGCGAGGCACGGACGCATCTTCCAGGAGGCGGCAGATAATATCGTCGCGTACTGCTAGTGGCGCTCGGATAGTACACTTGAGTTCTGAACGTGTTTTTCTTCCGTATGTGATCTGCGGGGTTCCCGAGGACGATGTTTTCCAGATGATATGTCTTCGCTTGCTAACAACAATGTCATCGGTTTCGGCAAAGACTCGCTGACTCTCGTCTGCTGTCGCTGTGGCATCACTTGAGTGGTGACTGTCGCGATCTTCGTCGGGTGTCCAGTCTTGGAAAAATTGGCGGAGTGATTGTTGATCGTCGTTGGTCGCTGTTGTGGTGACATTGACTCTGTGTATCCTCGAAAGCCAGTCTGCTACAAGGTTCTCTCTTCCTGGTGTATAATGAACTTGGAAGTCATATTGGGCAAGTTTTTCTTTCCATCGTGTCATTCGAGATGACGTTTCTCGCAATGTAGTGACCCATCGAAGAGGTTTATGGTCAGTTCTTACCACGAATTTCCTTCCAAACAGATAAGGTCTGAAATGTTCCGTTGCCCACACTATACCAAGCAGTTCGCGTTCGATGGCACTGTATCTCTCTTCCGGTGGTGTCAAACGTCTGCTGGCATAGGCTACTGGACGCTCTCCTTTAGGCCATTGTTGGGCGAGAACAGCTCCCAAGGCATAGTCACTCGCGTCAGTGGTTAAGGTGAACGGTTTGGAGAAATCCGGGAAAGCGAGGATTGGTTCTTCCTGGAGCATTTTGATGCACCGTTCTACATTCATTGTCATATCTTTCGTGAGGGTTATCTTCCGTCCTTTCTTGAGAAGGTCGTTAATGGGAGCGATCTTCTTTGCCATGTCTGGCACGAATTTCCGATAATAGTTCAAGGCTCCCATGAGTCCTCTGATTCCCTTCGCGTCCGTTGGAATTTTAATTCTGTCCAATGCCTCCACTCGAGCCGGGTCTGGTTTTATTCCTTCAGTCGACACAACGTATCCGAGAAACTTCACACTATCTAAGCCGAGCCGTGTCTTTTCGCTTGAAAGTTTGAGACCAAATGCTCTGAGTCGTTCGAAAACTTGTCTCAAGTGATGAATATGTTCCTTTGTAGACTTGCTGAAGACCAAGAGGTCATCCATGTATCCCTGACAAAATTCTGCTCCGAGGCCATTGAGAAATTCGTCCATTAGACGCTGGAAGGTGGAGGGGGCATTCTTGAGACCAAACGGCATTCGCGTGAAGTGATACCTTCCTCGTTCGAACGAGAACGCTGTTTTTTCTGCGTCGCAGGGCCGCATCTTAATTTGGTGGTAGCCAGCTTTAAGATCCAATGAGCTAAACACTGTTGCTCCGCTTAACCGGTCTACGATATCTTCGATTCGTGGTAGGGGATATTTCTCGTCTCTGGTGATTTCGTTGAGTTTTCTGTAGTCGACGACTACACGGTATTTCCCGGGCGATCCTGCTTTCTTAACGGCCCATAGGGGGCTATTGTATGGGGACGTGCTGGGTACAATGATCCCTTGGTGTAGGAGGTTCGCTATTTCTTCTTTAATCGTTCCTTTAAGGGCTTGCGGGTACCTCCGCTCCTTGACGTATACCACTTTGTCTGTCACTAATTCGATTCCATGTTCGGTTCGTCCCGTAGCTCCGAGGGGTTCTCCTTCCCGGTGGTACACATCGTCGAACTCTCTGCGCAGGGTTTCTATCCACTTGTCTTCCGGTTTAATGACCCCTACTCGTAAGGTGGGATCACTTCTCTTTTCCACACAAGTATAGATGTTTTCCCCCAGCTTTACTCTCCAGCCCGCTTTGGTCGCCTTTACTTTTCCTTTGAAGAGTTTCATGGCGTCGCATCCGAGAATTCCCTCATATGCTTCTGGCAACTCGGGGACGATGTGCATAGTAACGTCTTTGCCTTTGACTCCCCATATTTCAGACGGTGCGTCGATTTCTCCAGCCACTTTACACTTTCCTCCTAATGTAATTAAGTCACATGCACAGACTCTACGCGGTAGTTCACTCCAACCATGGGTATCCCGGCGAATTGCTCTCTCGCTCACAAGTGTACAGGTGCTTCCTGTATCCACTAACCACCGCGTTCCCGCCACGTGTATGATCGGCAACTGACTGCTCTTTGTTTTCCTTTTCGATTTTCGGTTGCCGCTCCGGCCACACAATCCTCATCTTACTCTGGGTGTGACGTGGTAATTCCTTAGAACCGCTGCGTACGATTGATGGGTTCTGGGCGACTCCGGTACCTTGTCTCCATCTGAGTCGCTAGTGTCGTCTGAGTCTAAGGACGACCAATCAGTGGGAACTCGATTTCTCCCCCTCCGATGCGTCATCCGGACATGGCTTCCGTAGCTTCGTCCTGGGTCATCTCTTCGATTTACCCGCTGATAATTAATCTCCATGGGCTCTCCGCGGTCCTTTTCCGGTCGTTTCATATATGGGCACTGGCGTGCTACGTGGCCTGGGGAATCACACTCGAAGCAAACGGTACGAGGGCAGCGTGCTGCGATGTGACCTGTTTTCCCACATTCGTAGCATTTTTTTTCGGTCGGAGGGCTTTTCTTGCGTTGGATCTCGGTTCTTCCTCTTCTCCTTTCTTCGCTGATAGGTTGGGGTTTTCTCCCAGGTTGGGCGCGCCATTCTCTCCTATCATGTTGAGGGGGATAGCGCAGTCGTTCCCGTGTTGGAACCCGTCTCCGGGGTCCTTTCTTCTTCCTGATAGGCGGCATGCGTTTCAGTTTCCTTCTGGCCTTCTTCGATTAGTAGTTGTGCCATATCCTGAAAGTCCATCGTTGGGTCAAAACTCCGTCCTGTCTGTTTACCGATGTGCACTTTCAGTATTCTTCTCATCACGAGGTTCATTGCGATGGTTTCATTTGCGGTTGGTGTCTCGCTCAGCTTGTCTGAAATCTTGTTGAACCAAGCGAGAAGCTTTGCTGCGAAATTCCCGTTGGATTGTTTCGGTCCTTTAGTTTCCTGAAGCATCTTAATAAAATCTTCTTCAGGGGCCCATCGCCCTCCCCCGTACGCCTTTTTTAGCCGGGTTTTAAGCGTATCCCAGTCGGTGTTTGTATCGCTCTGGATGTTGTTGAGCACTTGTCGTTTTATTCGTCCTGCGAGCGCCGCTCTCAGTGTCTTGGCGTCATCTGGGTCGAGCCAGCCGTGTTCCTCCTTGCTGTTGATAATATCCGCCAGGCGGTCTCCATCTTTGATGAAATGTGTTAATTCACCGATGTCGCCGACAAATTTGTCAACTTGACTTATGGCCGTGCGTAAATCTTGAGCGTTGGCAGCTTTAATCTTCAGCCACTCGATCGTCAGTGTTACATCTGCTGGGGCTTCGGCCATCCTTTTCGCATTCAACCGATCTTGCAATGTGGACACTGGTTTCGTATTCTTCATGCACTAAAACTGTTCACTAATAACTCGCGAACTCGGGTTTCGGCACCAGTTAAGGTTATACGAACGGCGAGGATGTTTTTAAAAAGATAGTACAGGCACAGGGGGCATAGACACAACACGAGTTCAAGATAAAGACTGACTGTATTTAATCCGGCTGAGCCTTATATAGGCTCAGCCTGTTTATTTACAATTTATCTTAACTTCTATCCCTAACATATATACATATATATATATATATATATATACATATATAATATATATATATATATTTATATATATGCATATACACATACACATATACACGCACACATATGTACATATATATGCCCACATACATACACATATGGGGTATGTATTATTAAGTAGCAGTGACCTAACCCGGACAATCCCTACCTTGCATCATCAACGGTCAACGATCTCCTCTCAACAAAATAATAACTGCTTCTATTTTAATCTTTCGAAATTAGACTAGGGATAAGAACGGAACCGCGCTAAGATGAGGCAGTTCCTGCGAGTCGGACTTTTTTATTTTATCTATTGATTCTTCGGAGTTTTGTAAAGCTTCTTCTCTTCTACGTGGTATTTTGTGCTTTATAAATATCTGGTTGAGGAGAGCGCATTCTTCCAGTATGTGTTGAATGGTTAAGGGAGATTGGCAGGATTCGCACTTAGATTCAGCAGTTTTCATAATTAAATGTACATGGGTTAGGTTTGTGTGTCCTATCCTCATCCTTGCAATAACAACTTCGTCCTTCCTGTTGCCTCTCACTGAGCTTATCCACTGTTTAGTTGTTTTCTTGACAGCTTTTAATTTGTTTGTGAGTGGGATTTCTGTCCACATGGACTCCCAGCATTTCCGGACTCTATCTTTTAGCCACGTCTTCATGTCATTTATTTCGTATAATTGGATGGGCGGGCTGTTCATCACAGCAGCTTCTTTAGCGGCTTTATCAGCTGCCTCGTTTCCTGCTATTCCAGAGTGACCAGGGATCCACAGAAAAATTATAGTTTTATCGAGGCTATTTAATATTTCCATGTAATTGTGGATTTTGTCCAACGTTGGTCCCGATTTATTATAGTTTGCTATGCTGTGTAAGGCAGAAATTGAGTCAGAGCATATCAATATTTTAGAGCTGGAAATATTAATGGATATATAGAGTGCTGTAGAGATAGCTTGCAGCTCAGCTGTATATATTGTGGAGTATGAGGGTAATTTGTATTTTTGAGTTGAGTCATTCCTAACTATTGCAAAGCCGATTTTATAATTTTGCTTGGATCCATCCGTGTATATTATTTCGTATTCTGAGTACTAGTGTAGTATATTTTGCAGTATGTTGTTTATGGGTTCGGTTCTTTTATTTTTAAAGGTTAAATCGATTTTTATTGGCCGGAATTTCCACGGAGGAGGTTTTGAGTTTTGTTCAGCTGCGTTTATAGGTATATTATAAGTTTCTTGAATAGTTTCTTTTTGTCTGATGCCTAATGGTGCTGCTCTTGTAGGGTTTGTTTCATATGTCCGGGTATTTCGAGGATGGAATATATAGTTATATGCTGGATTTGTTGGCTGTAATTTAATTTTGGCAATGTAATTATTAATTAATTCCTGCCTTCTAAAAGTAAGGGGTGGAATGGATGCTTCTGCGCACAGACTCTCTATTGGACTAGTCCTAAAGGCCCCTGTGGCCAGCCTTATTCCTGCGTGATGTACCGAGTCTAAGAGTAGGAGGCGAGTTCTCTTTGCAGAAGAATACACCATACTGCCATAATCGAATAAGACTAGTATAGATGATTAGCATAGATTTGCGGTCAGCCCCCCAGGAAGTCCTTGCTAGTACTTTCATTAACCTCAGTCGCTTAAAGCACTCCTCTCGTAGGTACTTTATATGATAAAGCCATGATAGTTTATTATCTAAGACCAGTCCTAGGAATTTGGTACTTTCGCTGAACGTGATAGTGTTTCCATATAAATGAAGCTGAGGAATCGGACATGGATTCCTCTTTCGTGAGAATAACACTCCTCTTGTCTTTTCAAGTGAAAATCGGAGGTTTTTGCTTTCTGACCAAACTTGTAGGTGGTTCAGTGCGTTTTGTAGAGTCCTCTTCATCCAATCATGGCTCTTGAACTTTATTAATATGGCTAGGTCATCTACATAGAGGAATGCTTTAATCGACCTAGGTATTGCCTTAACAATTGAGTTAATTCCTATAGCAAATAAAGTACAACTCAAGACGCTTCCCTGAGGGATCCCGTTAGCTACTTCCTTGCAACTAGAGATCGATTCTCCTACTCTAACTCGAATATATCTTTTTTGCAAAAAACTCTCAATGAACTTAGGCATCTCTCCCCTGAAACCCCATTCCTGCAATGTTTTTAGAATTGTCTTCCGGTCAATAGTATCGTACGCCTTTTCTATATCGAAGAATACTCCAACTGCTTCTTTTTTCTCAGTAAATGTGTCCAGGATTTCGGCTTCTATTGTTACTAGTTGGTCTGTAGTTGATCTGCCTTTGCGGAAACCGCACTGAATAGGGGATAGAAGGTTGAATTTTTCTATCATCCACATCAGACGTCTGTTGACCATTTTTTCTAGTACTTTCGACAGACAACTAGTAAGGCATATGGGTCGATAATTATTGGGATGTGATTTGTTTTTTCCTGCTTTCAGTATTGGGATGACAATAGACTCCCTCCAAGCTTGTGGGTACGTAGAGGTTTCCCAAATTCTGTTATATATTGCCAGAAGATCTCTATTAACTGTAGGTGGAAAGTGTTTGATCATGCTATTATGGACTTCATCTTTTCCAGGAGAAGATATCTTTGCTTCATCTATTGCTGTTTGTAGTTCCCACATTGTAAAGGGGCGGTTATAATCTTCTTGAGACAGAATATTATTTCTTGTTGGAGTTGTGAAGTTTATTTCTTGCATGTTTTCTTCTTGTTCTCCATTATTGACGGGATTTGAGATCGCTGCAAAATGGTGGGCGAGAGTTTCTGCTATCATTTGTGGATCGGTTATAATTTCGTTCTGAATCTTTAGGATTTAGGGTTTCTGTGTTGTGATTACCAGCTATGCTATGAATTTTTTGCCATATCTTTTTTATGGGGGTGTTAATATTTATTGATTCTATATATGAAATCCAAGAGGCTCTTTTCTTCGCTTTGACGAGGTTTCTGACTATTGCTTTTTGTTGTTTATATTTAACTAAGTTGGTTTTTGTGGGATATTTCTGGAAAATTTTAAGAGCTCTGTTTTTTAATTTGATGGATTCCCGACATTCTTGATCAAACCAAGGGGTATGGTTGGTTTTTGAAGTTCCTTTTGTTTTTGGAATTGTTTGAGCTGCGGTTTCTGTAATATTTAGAGTGAAATTTTCTACTATGTTATCTACATCCCCTGAGCTGTAAACTGGGGTATTTCTAAGCTTATCACTGAATTCTTCCCAGTCTGCTTTTTCAATGATCCATTTTGGGTGTTTTTTGAATTTTGGCATTTCAGAGCTGAAGCGGATTAGTGTCGGGAAATGGTCACTTCCATACTGATCATCACAGATTGTCCAGGTGAGTAGAGGATAAAGATTGGGTGAGGCGAATGCTAAGTCTATTGCTGAAGTCGTTCCGTTTCTTGGGCAGATATATGTGGCTTCTCCAGTATTGAGTATGAGTGAATCAGTAGAGTCTATGATTCTAGAGATAATATTTCCTCTTGTGTTGGGTGTAGCTGTGCTCCAAGTATGATGAGATCCATTCATGTCCCCTACCACAATATACGGGGAAGGAAGGTTTGTTATTAGTTGTGTAAATGCTGCTTCGTCTATTCTTTCTGTTGGTGGTAGATATATATTGCAAACTGTTAAGATGAAGCGGAGTTTAATTCTTGTGACTATTGCTTGTAAAGGTGTTTGTACATCTAATTCTTCAGAATATAAATCTCTCCTCACTGCAGTAGCAACTCCTCCATGGGCCCGTCCCTGCTCACTGTCTTCCTTGTCTTTTCTGTATATTGAGAAATCTTTTATGTTTAAATTTATGTTAGGTGTCAATTTGGTTTCTTGAAGACATAATACAGCTGGGTTTTTATCTTCTATAAGGATCTTCATTTCTTCAAACTGTGTCCTTATACCGTTACAGTTCCAGCTAAGGATTTTCATGGATTTTAGGCAGTTTTAAGAGCCCTATTATATAGATGGGTTTATTTATAAATAGAAGATAACAAATATTTATATGTATACTTATTTTATATATATACTCGTAAACATGCGCACGCACACACACACATATATACATATCTTCTATGGGATAATGAATTTCTTTTAATATTATTAAATCATATTTTGTTCCTCTAGTATATTTTACTATTGTATTTAAATATGTATTTAGAGTAACTTGGCTTTCAATATTAATATTGTGTACCCTGGAGTATGTTACAGATAGGGAAGTAAAAAAAATGGCGATTGATTGAGTCAAATATTTTATACTGTCTATAAGTCTCATTATAGGCAGTGATGAAATAAATTCTTTTGTTGTTAACATTTTTATTGATTTATATTTACAATATTTTATGCTCAACAATGGGTTATTCATCGGTTGTAGTAATATAAAGGTATTATTATTCATTTTACTAGTTTTAAGTATGATCTTTTGTTTTATTTGATATCTATATTTATAAATTATTTTTTTATTTCTAAGTGGTTTTCATTTCGTCTTCACTTTTTGTTGTATTTTTTTTATTTTTTGAATATATTTTTTTCGTTTTTTTTAATGAACCCCGTCGCGGAGGTAACGGAGTTTGAAATATAGGTGGATTTTCTGCTTGATTCAGAAGCGGAGGTTTATTGTCCGTACTCCCATCAAGTAATCAAACCTAAGTATGTGAGTCCAACCAAGTCAGATCCACCCCCACCATTAAGCTCAACCCATGTAAATATTGATTACCATTTAATATATTTCATTCAAATACAGTCCACTCTCATTTATTTAGAACCACCCTAATCAATTTTCAGGTTTAGAGTATAACTAAGATCGCATTGGCATTGCAAGCAGTGTAAGGGGTGTCATTATATGCCGACGTAAGCAGTGGCGAGCATTGTGAGGGGCATCGGCATATGCTGACCTAAGCAGTGGTAAGCAGTGTGAGTGGTGTCAATATATACCGACGTTAGCAGTGGAAAGCAGTGTGAGGGGTGTCGCTATATACCGACGTAAGCAGTGGGGAGCAGTGTGAGGGGTCTCGGCATATGCTGACCTAAACAGTGGTAAGCAGTGTGAGGGGCCTCGGCATATGCTGACCTAAGCAATGATAAGCAGTGTGTGTGGTGTCAATATATACCGACGTTAGCAGTGGAATGCAGTGTGAGGGGTATCGGCATATACCGACGTAAGCAGTGGGAAGCAGTGTGAGGGGCCTCGGGATATGCTGACCTAAGCAGTGGTAAGCAGTGTGTGTGGTGTCAATATATACCGACGTTAGCAGTGGAAAGCAGTGTGAGGGGTATCGGCATATACCGACGTAAGCAGTAGGGAGCAGTGTGAGGGGACTCGGGATATGCTGACCTAAGCAGTGGTAAGCAGTGTGAGTGGTGTCAATATTTACCGACGTTAGCAGTGGAAAGCAGTGTGAGGGGTATCGGCATATACCAACGTAAGCAGTGGGGAGCAGTGTGAGGGGCCCCGGCATATGCTGACCTAAGCAGTGTTAAGCAGTATGAGTGGTGTCAAAATATATGGACGTCAGCAGTGAGGAGCAGTGTGAGGTATATACCGCATTAGCATTCGAGACACGCATTAGCGCGTCGATGTATGTATGTGCCACTGTCTGCTGAGTAAGTATTAAGGCTTAGCATCCGAGAACTAAGTCAGTCCATTCCTGTCCTCCAAATCCTCCACACCTCTTGGGAATTGTGACATTCCTTTCCTTTTGACCTGTCTTATACGGAAAAGTTTAATCCCGCATGCGCAAAGTTCCCGACGCTTCCGCCATAATCAAATTCACATTCCAATGAGCAAGGCGATACGTGAAACATTATAAAGACTGATTATGTCTCATTTAAGACTAGAGGAGGCTTTGAGAGCTCAGGAATGGAAGATAGTTTTTAATATTTATCAATACTTAATCAACGCTTAGGCCTCCTAATGATAAGGTTATAACAGAGAGATATTGCAGCAGCAATTTTCAGCACCGGGAATATAGGCCACGCCATTTTCCCTCCAACTAACCATCTATTTGAACAGTCAACGTTATAGTTGAAATCGTTTTCAGCCTTAGCTTTGGCTAACTATTGACAAACATTAAACACTATCTCCCTTGCCTGACCACAGAAAGCATTCCTTGGACATGTTCGAGACATAATCAGTTATATTGAGTTTCGCGTAGCTTATTGGCCATTTAAATAAGAAATTGCTAAAGGCAGAACTGTCGGGAATATTTCTCTTAAAATTTAGCGCATGCGGAATTGAACTTTTCCATCTAACTAACTGAACGAACTATAAAAAGACTATTTATGAGTGCTCTCTGAATATTCCTCTAGCTAGAACCCTGACAATATTCCTGCCATATTACTTAAGCCGATTTCCTCTAAGCCTTTCATCTTCGTAATTGTTTCGACCTATGAAAATGGCTTTTACTTTAATAAAATTGAAGTAAAGAAGATTATTGAATTGGCAAGAAATCCGATATTAAATTTAATGGGTAAAGACTCAGAGAGCGAACATTCGCTCAAAAAATCATTCGTTGATTTTTTCTAGGCAAATCAACCACGCGGCTCATTGTTATCTAATGAAATTTACTTAAACTATAATAGAGGAAAAAATTAAAAAAAAATATTTCAAGAAAACAAATTGAATTGTTCAAAATAAAATTTACCTATGAATATTAAAACCAAAGTAGGTACATAACAAATAAAGTTAACTGAAATGTTTTAAATTTTAATATTTGGTTTATATTTTTTTTTCTCATATAAGCTTATTATATTTTATTAAACTCTTAGTCATCTTATAGTACATCAAAGAGAAGACTATGAATGTCCATTTGGTTTCTGACTACTTCGTAGGCTCTGCATTCTGTGAAAATGAGTTAAAGAGTAAGATATTTATCAGAAACAGTGCATTCAATGCATAATCACACACACACACACACACACACACACACACACACACACACACACACACATATATATATATATATATATATATATATATATATCCTTCCCTAATTAACCCTTAAGGAAGAGAGTTTATTGTGTTTACTACATGCTATGTACATGAGAAATGTACATAGCATGTAATTAATAACATTTTAATAATTATGTTTTCCATTACGTTGCATCGACATCTGGGCCATTAGCACCGGATTTAATAATGTTCCTTTTTTTAGCACTTTCCTCCGAAGGAAAGTAGCTATTGAGGTTGGACTCATGACGGAATTTTTGAAAAATTTCTTCAAATCTTTATCGATCCTACTTAGTAGACACCGAAACTGAGCCCCGTTAAAATTTATATATATCTATATATATATATATATATATATATATATATATATATATATATATATATATATATGCATATATATATATATATATATATATATATATATATATATATATATATATATATATGTCTGTTAACACGATAGCGGCCAGAGTTTTTGTTTTTTCGTCACGAAACTTGGTATATAGCATTCAATTAGCAAACGATTGAACGAGTTCGTTAACCACCAAAGTCGGTCCACCGGAAGGGAGGGTTTACCCCGAACCCAAAACACTAATGTGACTATGTCAGCCGTAATATTTGTTATATTTCAACGAAACTTGGTATTCGTAGTGGTAATATAGAGAGAAAAGTGAGATATAAAAATGAACTAAATCGGTTTATTAGAAGGGGGGGGGGTTTACTCCGGACCCACAATACCAATTCGCCACTACCAGCCGTGATTTTTGGTATATTTCGACGAAACTCGGTATTCTTAGTGGTAATCTACAGGTAAATATGTGTTGTAAAAATAAACTAAATCGGTTCATCAGAAGGGGGGTTTACTCCGGACCCAAATTCCTAATATACTCATACCGGTCGTAATTTCTGCTGTATTGTAATGAAACGCGGTATATGTCGTGGGTAACTCATGAGAAAGAAGTGTTGTAAAAATGAGCTGAATTGGTCAATCGGAAAGCGGGGGTTTAATTTGTAATATATTTCAATAGAAAAGCCCGCCAGACGTACAAAGACAAAGCCGCCGCAAGGAGCGCTTTCTACCACCAGAGTGACTGTATCCTGTTCCTGCATTAGATCAAAATACGATAATATGAGGTTTTTTGTATTTATTACGTAGTGTAATAGGTACCATGTGTAAGCATAACTCTGGAAGCAAATTAATAATTGATCAGTTACTCATTACAAATTTAAAAGAGAACTATTCATGTTTTTATTTTATTTATGTAGGATATTTTAAGCAAATTGTTCTGGAAAGCAGTCTACACTACCCAAATTCTGAGGAAAGTGCTTAGTTATGCAGCTCCTGCGTGACGGACGAGAGTTTATTGTGTTTACTACATGAGCCGTACATGAGAAATGTACATAGCATGTAATTAATAGCGTTTTAATAATTATTTTTTTGTTGCATCGACATCTGGGCCATTAGCACCGGATTTAATAATGTTCCTTTTTTTTTTATGATTACATTTTAAATGTTGAACATAATGGAAAAAAAAATGAAATTAAAAATAAAACCAAACCAAATCTCCTATACGAAAGAAATCAAGGATTTTTTTTCAACTATAATGATTTTTCCAGGACACCATTTTCACATTTTTTCAGCATATCCTTTCACACTAATGAAACAATATTTTTTTGCAACAGGCCAATGTCCTATCAGTTTGGACACGTATGTCTGTAATGTTTATCTTGTATATATATATATATCAGTCCCGTAACAGGCCACGAGGGCCCTGAGGGGCAGATACTATAGAGGTATCTGGTTTATGACCATACGGCACACTAGGGAGGTAGTATGGTCAGTACTATACTCCGGCCGCCTGATTTTCCCCTTGGCCGCATCAACTCCTAGAGTCATTAGCACCCAAGGTACCCATTATTAAATTAATTGAAGGCTGGGTTGGCCTAGGGACGGTCAGGGAGGCCGAATTTAATCTTTGAACGAAGACACTAGAAGAAAAAATGTTTAGTGCTTGCTCGGGATTTGAACTCAGGCCTCCAGCTTGTTAGTCCAGTGCTCTACCACTGAGCTAACCTCGCCCCCATATATATATATATATATATATATATATATATATATATATATATATATATATATATATATATATGGAGGATTTAGAGTACTAGTGGTAAGTCTATATTTGGCATTTTATGTTGCAATGGGATTGAAGAATATTACTAAAATGGCTCTTTTCAGTGCTAGAGAAACTAAGTTCTAACTTCATTATTTTGCCACTTGTAGCAGTTCTTGCTACACGTCTGGAAGTCGTTCTAACTTTTTTTTTAGGGCACAAGTAAGCCAAGTCCAAGTTATAACTATTTTATGAACAAGGCTATTCATAGATAAGGTCAGTGTTTAAGTTCAAATCTTATTAAGACTTATACTGGTCAATAAAAGTTATACAACGTCTCTGCAATTAAAACGCATATTTTTTGAAATCTGTACATAAATCATTTAGTACAATCGTCGAGATTGTTGACACAGATAATACATAAAAATTGATTAAAACGGTAAAATTAAAACAAAATAAAAATAATGAAGTATTTGGAAGAAGCCAACCATTGTTGGTAGGTACTTCCTAAGAATGGTAAACAAATGAACTAATGATCACAATGGGATCGGCTATGTGAGTTTATCTCGGGCCACTGTCTTTTAAGCCTCATGGGAGGATTGTCTGGATGGGATTGGAAAGATAAGGATAGACCTTCGGGATTAGGATGGTAGGACAATTAAAACGCATAATACTCATGTTTAGCGCGGTTACTCCCTATCTCCATAGGGAGAACGCGCTTATCAGGTTGACCTCACGACGCGATCCGGACGTGCCGACTAGAAACTTTCTCGTTTCAGACCCCGAATAGGTCACGAATAGGTTATAGATCACGAAATTATAGGTGGTTCAAATTTGTATATATATATATATATATATATATATATATATATATATATATATATTTATATTTATATATATGCTTGTCTGTTCGCGCTCCTGAGGGCTCAAAAATGGTCCGATTTGAATGAAATTTGGTACAATAATCTGTCTTCTAATTTGAAAGCTCATGTTCGTTAACCAGCGTAATCCGCCCAATGGAAGATGGCGTTTGGGGCGAAATTCGCGCGCAAAAAAAATCGTAACGCTTACGTTTTTGAGTTCATATGCTTGCAGGTACTTCTTTTATAGGTTTCTTAACATAGGAAAACGAATGGAACCTTTTTTAAGGCGATATCTGTAACCGTTTTCGAGAAAAGTGGAATCAATTTTTTCGCATGTCATTACTTTTTTGTGGGTACTTAGAATCGCGGGATTCAATTGAAATATTTTCTACATCTTGGAAATTAATCCCAACTAAGATGTTTAAATTTTGGTTATATTTGCAGTTAAGGAAGTATGCGAAAAAAGAAATTTTTTTAATAGACATGAAAAGTTTTCGGATCTTCATACATTTTTCGTAAATATCTCGATAACGTTTGGGTAATCGTGGCAAGTGGAAGGTGGCAATTAGAATTCTTACTAAATTCTCTACAAAAAAGGTTCTGAAGTAATATTCGATGGAGCAATGTCAATCAGAGATATAAACGCTTAAAACTTAAAAAGTGTTTGTTTTGTTGTTTTCAACGGGTTTTTGTCTTTGTTTATCTCACTTTTTAATTGGTTGTCTTTTGTTTTAAATTGCATTTATCAGTGAAATGAGTATTTTAGTGGAATAAGCCAAGAAACTATAAAAGGTATAGGTAATACGTTTGGAATGGCTGTGGATATCAAGATGGCTGTGGCTAACCATGATGGCGTATACATAGGTTTGTTTTGAATTTTCCTCTCTATATAACCTTCCTCATAGCCTCCAACTGAAGTTATCGTTATTTCTTATTTTATAGAAAGATTTAAACCACGAGAGAATGGACTTTTATTTGCCATGAAGCACATATTTACAGTTGATTATAACAGTAAAACGAATTTGCTAGCAAAACAAGATACTTAAAATGACAGCGCATTTTTGGTTGTTTAGAATAGAGCCTTCTCAGCAGTAGTCGAAGAGTAAGTACGTTTTCAGTACATAATTGTATTGACTTATACAGAATAAGAATTATCCGCTTCTGTGTAAGTTGGCTACTGACAGTTTCCTGTGATTTGTGATGCTAATCTATTCCATTTCTTCGAGATGTGTGTAACCGCGCTAAGATGACGCAGTTCCTGTGAGTCGGACTTTTTGAAAACTGTATAACATGGACTTGGTTTAGTTGTGCTCTGAACGCTCCATATGAGTGTCTGTGTACAAATTTGAACTACTGTTGATGTTTTTATGGGTTCCGAAATGTGAAATTTTCTAGTCGGCACTTCAGGATTTTGTCAAATAAGCGGGGTGTCTCCCAATAGAGGAAGGCTGGAAACGCTTTGAAATAATTTTAAAGGCTGAATTGCAAAATAGACATCACCTTCGAAAAAATTAGAGCAATATTCAACATTTTTGTTCCACCGTTATATCTACACTTGAGAAGCAAGTGCATATATGTATGGACCTCAGAAACTAAAGGACGGCGTTGTTCGGTGTGTTATCAAGACCCTTTTCATATTTAAAGGTCCAATTCCACATTCCGGCCGAGGCCCCCCGCATTTTTCGCTCTAAAACCCTCGCTTTTTCCCTACAAAACGTCCCCCACCCCTCTTGGGGCGATAATTAAGTTAATTCCTGAAGCGAGGCAATTAAGCAGGTGTTTCAGTTTTCACGGGACATTATCCTGGCTTTCTATTAGAATTTCCATTCTGGCATTATCCTCCTCTCCCATATGCTAATGCTTTATCTGCTATTCCCTTTGCTGGAAGCAGCGAGCGCAGCATTTAGAAGCGTTGGTAATACTTAATGTGGCTCTCGTTGGCATGGATTTTATTCTACATTTCCATAGCGTATTTCGGCTTCCTGGTATCGGAAATTAAAGATCTGAAGGTTAAAGCTAAGGGGTTCAGATATGTATGTATCTCAGAGTTACGCTCATCTCAATATCACACACAAATATACATATACCTCTCTGATCGCTTTGTTACAGTTCTATTTATTCTCATAGCGACAACAAACCCACTGATTGCCTCAACACCTTACAATTACCATAGAATATCAGCCAACCTCATTAATAGGGAATGGAAAGTCAATCTTCAGCGGATCCCCTGTCACTTCGGTTTTCCAGGTAACGAAACAGGTTTTACAATTTTGTAGCTATACCGACTTACATGTTAATTATTTTAGCACTTTCCTCGGAAGGATGGATGGATGGATTGGATGTTTAAGGGCAGAAAACATCTAGGTCCTCACCGCCCTGAAGTGTAGTGCTAGAGAGTCGTGTATATGTCGTGAGAGGGATTGTAATATTGTGTTTATGACAGTGCATGACAATCAACTGTAATTTTTATGACCTGTACTCTTTTTTTTTTTTTTTTTTTTTTTTAACCTATGTCATTGCTTACGACTAACTTGTTACTTAGATACTAATAGAACTATTTGCACTAAAACTAATACTAACATACAGTATAGCACTAGTAATACAGTTAAGAGACTTGTATATAATTTTTTTTTTTTTTTTTTTTAATGCATATACATATATATATGTATATCTTTTTTATATGTATATATCTATTTTTTCTGAGTAATGTTGTATATATCCTTTTTTTTTAATGCATATATATATATATATATATATATATAGTAATGTCATATATATTTTTTTTTTTTTTTTTTTTTTCTTTTCTTTTTTTTTTCCTTTTTTTTTTTTAACGAATACAAACTAAGTTCCTCGGAAGGAAAGTGCTATTGAGGTTGGACTCATGAAGGAATTTTTGAAAAATTTCTTCAATTCTCCATCGATCCTACCTAGTAAACACCGAAAATGACCCCCGTTAAAATTAATATATTTATATATATATGTATATATATATATATATATATATATATATATATATATATATATACATATATATATGTGTCTGTTAACACGATAGCGGCCAGAGTTTTTTTTTATCTTCACGAAACGTATATAGCGTTCACGTGGTATATAGCGTTCAATTAGCAAACGATTGAACGAGTTCGTGAACCACCAAAATCGGTCCACCGGGAGGGGGGGTTTATCCCGGACCCAAAACACTAATTTGACCATGCCAACCGTAGTTTTTGTTATATTTCAACGAAACTCGATATTCGTTGTGTTGATATAAAGAGAGCCATACGTTGCAAAAATAAACTAAATAAGTTTATTAGGAGGGGGGGGGGGGGTTACTCCGGACCTAAAGTACTAATATACTCATACAGGTCGTAATTTCTGCTGTATTGTACCAAAACGCGGTATACGTCGTGGGTAACTCATGAGAAAGAAGTGGTGTAAAAATGAAGTAAATCGGTCGATTGGGAAAGCGGGTTTACTTTAAATTAAACTCTGTTTCATTAGAATTAACCGGCCTGACGTAGGTTCCCAAAGGCGCCGCGAGGAGCGCTATCTCCCAGTAGGGGGACTGTATCCTGTCCCTGCGTCAGATCAAAAGACGGAAAATGAAGTTTATGTGTATTTATTAAGTAGTACAGTATCATGTATTAACATAACTCTGGAAGCATATTATTTACAAAATTAACAATTGAACAGTTCTTATAAGAAATGTAAATGGGCAGAATTATTCACGTTTTTACTTTATTTATATAGGTTATTTACAGCAAATTATTCAGTAATGTAGTATACACTACAAAACTTCTGAGGAAAGTGCTTAGTTATGCAGCTCCTGCGTGACGGACTTTTTTAATAAACTGATGATCGCTAAATGAAACAACATACAAATAGAACTACTTAATATTCATTTAAATAAAAAAAAAAAAAATGGAAGTAGATTTTTTTGTTTAATTTATATTTAATATTTTAATTAAAAAATAATACAATAGTTATTAAAGGCGATTCCCGTTGTGAGGTTGTTACCTCGCTGGATTCTTACGTAGAAGGTGCGGGTTTCTAGTTCCACTTGTAGGATGTTGTCTTTTACAGTGATTGTCTCGCAGTATGGTATTTCTAAAGGAATCTGATGGATATTCACAGGGGTGGCAAACGGTACATAACCCGGTGAAAATTATTTAGGACTGATTAAGGTAGATTGGAGTGATATCATCAACAAATATACAATGATGTTTTTAGGGGTTCCGAACAGCTGATAATTGCGTAAAATCTACATCCAAAGCAATATCGGGAACAATAAAATAATTTGATAAAAATTGATAATTATACATATAATGGATATTATTAATCTAAATATCTCTTATATCTAACCATCAAATTTTAAGATTGACTTTAAAATATATTCACCCTTCAAAAAGTTAATATTTAAAAGGAAAAGTAATAGAGCATGAACGATATGAAACAGTACCAAACTTATTGAGGATTAGATACACATTGCTCGACGGGCACAAGGCCTCATAACAAAGCGTTTTATGGTCAAAAACGTTTAGGGTTAGAATTTTCGAATATTCCGCCTTCTTATCAATAATAAGGTCTTGGGGGCATAAAGCTTGGAGGGTTCTGGGTAATATTCTTCGGTATTTTAAAACGCTTATCAGTATAAAATACATGGTTTACAACGTTTATAGATATCTGGTTCACTTTACCCGGATGCCCTGAAGTTATGCCGTTTATGACATTTTTGGCTAAGTGGTGTATATCCACCGGTTGTCTCGAATTCACAACAGAAGGAGGTCCAAGGTTTACTTCTTTCATCGCTGTTTGGTTTACACTCGATGGTGTTCCTGAATTTGCACCGGAAGTAGGATTATGGCTTACGACGTTTTGGGCTGTTTGGTTAATATTGATTGATTGCCCCGAATTCTCATCACAAGTGCCAGGACCACAACTAGGAGGTGTTGGTGGCACATCACTAGGAACTTCCGGGGTGCAATCGGTATAGCAAGGAGTTGTTGGTGGCACTTCCGTCGGTGGTACTGGCGTGCTAGAACCACCACTAGAAGGTGTTGGTGGTACCTCGCTAGGAACTTCCGGCGTGCAATCGGTATAACAAGGTCTCGTTGGTGGCCCTCCACTCGGTGGTACTGGCGTGCTAGAACCACCGCTAGGAGGTGTTGGTGGTACCTCGCTAGGAATTTCCGGTGTGCAATCGGTATAACAAGGAGTTGTTGGTGGCCCTCCACTCGGTGGTACTGGCGTGCTAGAACCACCACTAGGTGTTGGTGGTACCTCGCTAGGAATTTCCGGTGTGCAATCGGTATAACAAGGTGTTGTTGGAGGTCCTCCACTCGGTGGTACTGGCGTGCTAGAACCACCACTAGGTGTTGGTGGTACCTCGCTAGGAATTTCCGGTGTGCAATCGGTATAACAAGGAGTTGTTGGTGGCCCTCTACTCGGTGGTACTGGCGTGCTAGAACCACCACTAGGTGTTGGTGGTACCTCGCTAGGAATTTCCGGCGTGCAATCGGTATAACAAGGTGTTGTTGGAGGCCCTCCACTCGGTGGTACTGGCGTGCTAGAACCACCACTAGGTGTTGGTGGTACCTCGCTAGGAATTTCCGTTGTGCAATCGGTATAACAAGGAGTTGTTGGTGGACCTCCACTCGGTGGTACTGGCGTGCTAGAACCACCGCTAGGAAGCGTCGGGGGGCTCGGTCTTCTTGTTGTGCCAGGACCACCGCTAGGAGGTGTCGGGGGGCTTGGTCTTCCTGTTGTGCCAGGACCACCGCTAGGAGGTGTCGGGGGACTTGGCCTTACTGTTGTGCCAGGACCACCGCTAGGAGTTGTCGGGGGGCTTGGTCTTCCTGTAGTGCCAGGACCACCGTCAGGAGGTGTCGGGGGGCTTGGTCTTCCTGTAGTGCCAGGACCACCGGTAGGAGGTGTCGGGGGGCTTGGTCTTCCTGTAGTGCCAGGACCAGCGCCTGGAGGGGTCGGGGGGCTTGGTCTTCCTGAAGTGCCAGGACCACCGTCAGGAGGTGTCGGGGGGCTTGGTCTTCCTGTAGAGCCAGGACCACCGTCAGGAGGTGTCGGGGGGCTTGGTTTTCCTGTAGTGCCAGGACCACCAGTAGGAGGTGTCGGGGGGCTTGGTCTTCCTGTAGTGCCAGGACCACCGCTAGGAGGTGTCGGGGGGCTTGGACTTCCTGTAGTGCTAGGACCACCGCTAGGAGGTGTCGGGGGGCTTGGTCTTCCAGTAGTGCCAGGACCACCGCTAGGAGGTGTCGGGGGGCTTGGTCTTCCTGTAGTGCCAGGACCACCGCCTGGAGGTGTCGGGGGGCTTGGCCTTACTGTTGTGCCAGGACCACCGCTAGGAGTTGTCGGGGGGCTTGGTCTTCCTGTAGTGCCAGGACCACCGTCAGGAGGTGTCGGGGGGCTTGGTCTTCCTGTAGTGCCAGGACCACCGCTAGGAGGTGTCGGGGGGCTTGGTCTTCCTGTAGTGCCAGGACCACCGCCTGGAGGTGTCGGGGGGCTTGGTCTTCCTGAAGTGCCAGGACCACCGTCAGGAGGTGTCGGGGGGCTTGGTCTTCCTGTAGTGCCAGGACCACCGCTAGGAGGTGTCGGGGGGCTTGGTCTTCCTGTAGTGCCAGGACCACCGCCTGGAGGTGTCGGGGGGCTTGGCCTTACTGTTGTGCCAGGACCACCGCTAGGAGTTGTCGGGGGGCTTGGTCTTCCTGTAGTGCCAGGACCACCGTCAGGAGGTGTCGGGGGGCTTGGTCTTCCTGTAGTGCCAGGACCACCGCCTGGAGGTGTCGGGGGGCTTGGTCTTCCTGAAGTGCCAGGACCACCGTCAGGAGGTGTCGGGGGGCTTGGTCTTCCTGTAGAGCCAGGACCACCGTCAGTAGGTGTCGGGGGGCTTGGTCTTCCTGTAGTGCCAGGACCACCAGTAGGAGGTGTCGGGGGGCTTGGTCTTCCTGTAGTGCCAGGACCACCGCCTGGAGGTGTCGGGGGGCTTGGTCTTCCTGTAGTGCCTGGACCACCGTCAGGAGGTGCCGGGGGGCTTGGTCTTCCAGTAGTGCCAGGACCACCGCTAGGAGGTGTCGGGGGGCTTGGTCTTCCTGAAGTGCTAGGACCACCGCTAGGAGGTGTCGGGGTGCTTGGCCTTCCTGTTGTGCCAGGACCACCGCTAGGAGGTGTCGGGGGGCTTGGTCTTCCTGTAGTGCCAGGACCACCAGTAGGTGTCGGGGGACTTGGCCTTACTGTTGTGCCAGGACCACCGTCAGGAGGTGTCGGGGGGCTTGGTCTTCTTGTAGTGCCAGGACCACCGCTAGGAGGTGTCGGGGGGCTTGGTCTTCCTGTAGTGCCAGGACCACCGCCTGGAGGTGTCGGGGGGCTTGGTCTACCTGTAGTGCCAGGACCACCGCTAGGAGGTGTCGGGGGTCTTGGTCTTCCTGTAGTGCCAGGACCACCGCTAGGTGGTGTCGGGGGGCTTGGTCTTCCTGTAGTGCCAGGACCACCGCTAGGAGGTGTCGGGGGGCTTGGTCTTCCTGTAGTGCCAGGACCACCGCTAGGAGGTGTCGGGTGGCTGGGTCTTCCTGTTGTGCCAGGAACACCGCTAGGTGGTGTCGGGGGACTTGGCCTTACTGTTGTGCCAGGACCACCGCTAGGTGGTGTCGGGGGGCTTGGCCTTACTGTTGTGCCAGGACCACCGCTAGGAGGTGTCGGGGGGCTTGGTCTTCCTGTAGTGCCAGGACCACCGCAAGGAGGTCTCGGAGGAGGCTTATGGCCACAATTGCATGGTTTTTCTGGAATGCAGCAACAGCAATATGGAGGTCTGGCGATTATTATGCACGGTGGGTGCCATGTACAATAAATTGTACAAGGACGAAAGCCGCTTATAAATGTCGACAATATTTTTGCGGGATTGGGGAATAATAATTTCGCCGCATTTGGCAGAATTACTTTCGGGCGATGAATAATTAATGTTCTGTCACCTCCAGGAAGTATTAATTTGTCGCCATTGGGGTCAAATATCTGTCCAGGTTTAGGTAATATTCCATCTCCTGGTTTAGGTTGTAATTCAGGTGCAGGATGAAGAATCACATCCCTAGAGAGATTAGGGATTAACTTGTTATTGACAGCAGGAACAAACCCATGTCCACAATTGGTGCGCCATATTCTGGGACCAGGGCCTATTATTCTGGAGGGTCTTTCGGCTAAATTACCAAGGCTAGGAAATACGTTGGTCGGAAGAAAGAGAAATTTTCTTTCAACTTGATTATTTCCAACGTCGTCACGTTTCTTGCGTACATTGTCCAAGTTATAATTTTCCACAGAAGTCGTTGGATGATTTTGAATGTTGTGACTTTTTGAATTTATATTATTGGGACTCTTATAAATTGTGGATGCATCGAAGGGTAGGTGGTTTCTTTCTCCCACTGTAACATATAAATGAAATGTCTTCAGAATATTGTATTATACAATAATTAACTATTGAAAATATGTCTAAATAATTTAAATACTAGTGATATTTTCGTTACTAGAAAATCATTTCATTTACGGTTTATTTATTGTGTTAAAGTATTTATTCATTCCTCTAATTATTCTGGGATCTTTGACTATTTTAAAGATTTATGGAAAATATGAAGGATAGTCGTAAAGTAAATATTTTTTAATAAGCGATTACTAATAGTTGGAGGTATTTTAGTATATTTTTAGCGCGCATTCTCCCTACCTCTCCGCCGAAAAGCCGAATATATTTCGAAAATAAGTGTGGTTCAAATTTGTCTGTTCGCTCTTTCAAGGCTCAAAAATGGTCCGATTTTGAAGAAATTTGGTACAGAAATTCTTTTCTTGATTTGAAAGGTCAAGTTCGTAAACCAACGAAATCCGAGTGCCGGAACAATATGATTTCAGCAAAATTCGCGTCAAATTTGCTTCATAGACTCATGAATTGTTTTATTGGTTATATCCTCAGGATCCCCAGAGACTTCCACATATCACATTTCTACCAGGAGCTAAATTGGCTATTCCCTCTTTATCGTCGACAGTACTTCCTCGGCTCAGTCCTTTACCAAGTAATTCAATCCCGAAGACCTTCTTATATATTTCAACTCCTTAAATTTAAACCTCTGTTCACTCCCGTAACCCCCGATCTCGTCCTTCCGATCTTTATATTTCTTTCCACCGTACTGAATTATTGGAAAATATCATTCGTCACCCGTGCCACCTCGCAATGGAATTCCTTACCTCTGTCTGTCCGCCATTCTACCAACCTATAAACCTTTAAATCCCGACTCGTCAACCACTTTTATAATCGTTCACTATTCTTAACATTCAAAATTATTTCTTTGGGATGTGTGTCCCGGAATATGAATAACAAATTTTCATTTGATTTTCAAAATAAATCATTGCACGTAGGGCTCTTTGTTGGTAGACTTCCAGGTACTTTTTTAATGGGTACTCTAACTTAGGGCAACAAATGAAACCATTTTTTTAGGCGATAAGTGTAACCGTTTTCTTGAAAAATGGAAAAACTAGTTTTTCTATTTAATTTTTTTTTCTATTTAATAATATTTTCTACATGTTTGATACTATTTAGAAACATTTTACTTTAGGAAATTATTAACATACATGAAAAGTTTTGGAATTATACTTTATTTTCATTAATATTTCGAAAACAGTTACGAAATCATGGTAAGTGGAAGGTGACCATTTGAAAACTTACTGCATTGTCTACAGAAGATTCTAAAGCAATTTTTGAGAAATAAGTGCTTACAACATTGAAGTAGTTGGTTTCGCTTATTTGAACAGTTATTTCTGTCCGTTTCCCTTAGTTTTTTTATTGCTTGTTATTTTTGTGATTGCTTATAGTATGAGAATGTGTTTGTCAACAAAATAGGACAAGTAAAATTAAAAACAATTTTTTATTGTTAGAAATACAGCTTCTCGAGCGGAATTCGGAGATGCCGTTTGAATATTTCCTACTACTGTAATTTTTAATTATACAGGATGTCCCGTATTGAGATGTCATAACTTTAAGGGTTTATTCTGCACCTCATTTTTAGTTAAGTGACGCAGAAATGAGCGTTCTATCTCAACATATAGCAGATCTACTCAAACGTTGGTATATTTTTAAAACTATTGGCTTTTGTTAAGAATAACTGTGTTTTCAGCATTTATGAATAATGTATCGTTAAAAAAGACCACAGTTTTAGAATTGACATTAAATTTCCAATAAAAAATATCATTTATTGAAATATTGGCATGTAAATTAAGAGCTATACTAAAAGCCGTATAGTCGATGCAAAAGCAAACTAACGAATATGAAAATCAACACTTTTCAGAGTGGAAAAGTATTTATTCATAACTTTTTTTTGGACAGTCAAATATTCGGCAGATTTGACCTTTTGATAGTGGAATAATTTCCCTTTAATAGAGTGATGCCTGATTTTCCCCTTGGCTGCTTCGACTGCTAGAGTCATTATCACCCGAGGTACCCATTATTAATTAAATTAATTAAAGGCTGGGTTGGCCAAGGGACGGTCAGGGAGGCCGAATTCAACCCATGAACGAAGACACTAGAAGAAAAAATCTTTAGTGCTTGCTCGGGATTTGAACTCAGGCCTCCAGCTTATTAGTCCAGTGCTCTACCACTGAGCTAACCTAAATATACTTATCCGACTAAAAACGTTTCGAAATTTATTTGTACAAAAATGCTTTATATTTTAAGAAAAAAAACAATATATACTTACCGGAGGCCCGAGAGCCGTAAGTTTTAAGACGTGAGCACTTAACGCTCCGTGCGAAAGGTCTTGGGTTCGATCACCACTATGGGGTGATGGATTTTCTTTAGAAAAAAAGAAATGTTATCAGCCATATCCTGGCTAGAAAAGGGTGGTAACCTATAGATAACCCGTCCCAAAAAGTTTAAGTTAATAATAATGGACGTTACAATTGAAATAAAATATTCAGCTTACCTTTTGAATTTGTTTTGACACTATTATCAAGATGAGCAATCATTTTCTTGTGGGTCGACTCTATATCGTTTATCTGTTCCGGGTAGATAATATCTTTGTGAAGTACCAAAGATCGATATGCTTTCTTCACCTTAGCACGAAGCTCGACAGGAGAAAACCCCCTGTATCCTGGTTCATGGACTGCCGTTTGGAGCTTCTGCCATTCTTCTTGCAGATTCTTGCTTCGTTTCTCTTTGTACTCATCCCGAACATGTCTCGATGGACGACCTGGAAGTTACATTTCGATCAATATTAATACGAACGTTTAGATGGAGGCAATAGATCAGAAGACATTATAAGTGTTCTATGTACAATAATAATAAGAGAAACATCCTGATTATTAATAACAAATTGAGCCAGCAATACTATTAACTCTATCAGTGCTGCTCCGAAATTGGTGCAGATTACCAAGACGCTTTCTACAAGCTACTCCCTCACTGATGCGGGCTGACAAAGACCCTCTCCCACAATACTTCCGCACTCTGTGGTCTGACAAAGCCCCTTTCCCCACGCTATACCCGCACTGATGCGGGCTGATAAAGACCCTTACCCCACGCTACTCCCGCACTACGCGGTCTGACAAAGCCCCTTTCCCCACGCTACTCCCGCACTACGCGGTCTGACAAAGCCCCTTTCCTCACGCTATCCCCGCACCGATGCGGGCTGACAAAGACCCTTTCCCCACGCTACTCCTGCTTTAATGCGGGCTGACAAAGACCTGGAAGTTAAATGTCAAGCATAATTATCACGAACGTTTATAGGCAGTAGATCAGAACACGCTCTACCCGCGCTACTCCCGACTGATGCGGGTTAAGATAGACCCTCTCCCCACGCTACTCCCATACTGATGCAGACTGATAAAGACGCTCTACCCACGCTACTCCCGCACTGATGCAGACTGATAATGATGCTCTACCCACGCTACTCCCGTACTGATGCAGACTGATAAAGACGCTCTACCCTCGCTACTCCCGCACTGATGCGGGCTAAGAAAGACCCTCTCCCCACGCTATTCCCGCACTGATGCGGGCTAAGAAAGACCCTCTCCCCATGCTACTCCCGCACTGATGCAGACTGATAAAGACGCTCTACCCACGCTACTCCCGCACTGATGCAGACTGATAATGATGCTCTACCCACGCTACTCCCGTACTGATGCACACTGATAAAGACGCTCTACCCTCGCTACTCCCGCACTGATGCGGGCTAAGAAAGACCCTCTCCCCACGCTATTCCCGCACTGATGCGGGCTAAGAAAGACCCTCTCCCCATGCTACTCCCGCACTGGTGCGGACTGACAAAGACGCTCTACCCACGCTACTCCCGCGCTGGTGCGGACAGATAAAGACGCTCTATCCACGCTACTCCCGCACAGATGCGGACTGACAAAGACGCTCTACCCATGCTGCTCCCGCACAGGTGCGGACTGACAAAGACGCACTACCCACGCTACTCCCGCACTGTTGCGGACTGACAAAGACGCTCTACCCATGCAACTCCCGCACTGGTGCGTACAGACAAAGACGCTCTACCCACGCTACTCCCGCACTGTTGCGGACTGACAAAGACGCTCTACCCATGCAACTCCCGCACTGGTGCGTACAGACAAAGACGCTCTACCCACGCTACTCCCGCGCTGGTGCGGACAGACATAGACGCTCTACCGATGCAACTCCCGCACTGGTGCGTACAGACAAAGACACTCTACCCATGCAACTCCCGCGCTGGTGCGTACAGAGAAAGACGCTCTACCCACGCTACTCCTGCGCTGGTGCGGACAGACAAAGACGCTCTACCGATGCAACTCCCGCACTGGTGCGTACAGACAAAGACGCTCTACCCACGCTACTCCCGCGCTGGTGCGGACAGACAAAGACGCTCTACCCATGCAACTCCCGCTCTGGTGCGTACAGACAAAGACGCTCTACCCACGCTACTCCCGCACTGTTGCGGACTGACAAAGACGCTCTACCCATGCAACTCCCGCACTGGTGCGTACAGACAAAGACGCTCTACCCACGCTACTCCCGCGCTGGTGCGGACAGACATAGACGCTCTACCGATGCAACTCCCGCACTGGTGCGGACAGACATAGACGCTCTACCGATGCAACTCCCGCACTGGTGCGTACAGACAAAGACACTCTACCCATGCAACTCCCGCGCTGGTGCGTACAGAGAAAGACGCTCTACCCACGCTACTCCTGCGCTGGTGCGGACAGACAAAGACGCTCTACCGATGCAACTCCCGCACTGGTGCGTACAGACAAAGACGCTCTACCCACGCTACTCCCGCGCTGCTGCGGACAGACAAAGACGCTCTACCCATGCAACTCCCGCTCTGGTGCGTACAGACAAAGACGCTCTACCCACGCTACTCCCGCACTGGTAAGGGCTAACATAGGACGCTCTACTCTCGCACTTGTCAGAGGGCAAATATACAATAACGTGGTACAAAAGAAAAATGAAGTACTGTTTTTGACTTAAGCCATTTATATCCTAAAACACGAATATACTTGATGGTCCAGAGACTCGTGGAATAGAAAGTCGTATGTTTTGTTTGGCGATCAGATGAGAGTGGGTAAGTAGAGTGTGTCCAATTCGAAATCTTGTAAGAACTATTCCTTCCGCTGCTAGAGTCGCAAGATTTTATGACTATCCTTAACTCCTGAAGCTATTATTATTATAGCAAGTTATTGAGTAATTTACATAAATAGTAATAAACATAAATTATTTAATGTTACCTTTGACGTGTAAGTTTTCTTCTTCGGATATTAAGTAAGTCTCGCCGTCCGAATATAGAGGCCATGCTTGTACGGAATTGACGCACACCAGGACTGCTGGTTCACAAAGTTAGGATTAACAATAAAATATTTAAATATGTTTTCTCACATAGTATGTATAATTTAGTACACATAAGGCTTATTTATTACTTATAACGCTTATCCAGTGACTCTATTGGGAAGTGAAGGTAAAAAAAAAAAGTCCGACTCACCTTAGCGCGGTTCCGTTCTAGATTCATTTGGAAATCATGAATAGAAATAAACATTTTTTTTCTTGATATTCTGTGAAAATTTTGAACGCCCACTCGAAAATCTTGTATAAAAGCGACACAAGGCAGGGGAAACCGACAGTAGCCAACATACACAGAAGTTGGAATTACACAAGTTTAATATTATCAAATCTCAGAACCTTCATTTTAGAAATGGCGGACGCCCAACCTAGACAAGCTACCATAATGCTATAAATGGTTAATGTTATGAGACAAAGTGTAAGGACAAGTTTTGTAGATAATTGCATGTTCTAGAATTATTGTATGAAATATGTTTATCATAAACCTAACCGTATCGCAGAAAAATCCGAAAAACTTGTTTTTAGGAACTTTGACCTTGAATAAAATTTTTTGAACTTATGGGATCGAGGTGGGCTTTTCCCAATTCCATTATAATGGTGTACCTAAGGTTCATGCAAATTTTCTAGAAATTTATGAAGGGTTCTCACATTTTTCTAAACCTCCATTTCCAACAACAGAAATTTGGTACTCATTTTACGTATCCTGCTTTACTCACAAATAGGTTTTCCTAATATAAGCAAATACAAAAATAAAAAGCTAAGGTAAACAGGCAAAAAGTGCAAGGATGCAACTACCTCCAAGTTTTAAGCAGTTATTTCTCCGAATAACTCAACTTAGTCGATCTTCTCAAAACTACGTTTTTCAAATCGGGGGAAACACAATTACTTACTTACTTACAATTAATTACAAACACTTACTTACAGAATGCCGAATATATCAATCAATTAGAGAAGAGCTAATGTTATCAGACGTCATGGATGAAATCCTTGGAGATGATGCTGATAACGTTAGAAAGCTATTAAACTTTATAGACAAAACGGAACTAATTAATAAAATCTAAAGCATTCAATTGAACAGATAGCGAATGGTGAGTGTGTTTAATGTTTGTGAGTAAGGTTGAATGGAACTGGGTTTGTGTATGTGCGTAGGTGTGTCCATGTATGTGTATGTGTACATTTTGAGTATGTTTGTATCTATATTTGCCAATGAAAATGACATTGCTAGTAATCTCAGTAAGCAAAATAAACCAGAATCAATAATAAATAATTAAATAAAATTCAAAAGCTGATCTAACCATTTAATAAATTCAAAAGTAATAAGAAAATATTTCACCACAAAATATAAAACATTCACTCTATGGCGTTAATGACCCTAAGGTTGACACGCCTTAAAAAAAAAAAAAAAAAAAAAAAAAAAAAAAAAAAAAAAAAAAAAAAAAAAAAAAAAAAAATCGGGGGAAACGCTAGCACCTTCAATTTTTACCCCATTATTTTCAAATTTTTACTGCAGCTTCCTAATGACAGTTTCCAGTAAATTACTTAGGATTTTTCAGTTCTTAGAATTATTTTACGATTTTATGGCCGATTTTCGATAGATTGTTATATAGACAATAAATAATTGTTCATTGTTTTCGAAAAAAATTAATATTTCTTAAAACCCTGCGTACTTTACTAGGTTTTAGCTTCTGCTTTCAAAATAATTTTAGTTTTTTGTTGTAGAATAAATATTCCTACAGATAACCGCACGTGAAAAAAGAGGGTAACCGTTTGTCATTCTCAGAGCCGCTATTCAAAGAATTTAAACGTTTTTTTTTTTGATACTTTAACATCCTATGCAAAACTTATTACAAAAAGAATTGAAAAATATTAATACATATTTCATTCATAAATTGGAGAAAATGAGATTCATTTTTATCACACAAGTTATCACTTAAGAAAGGCTGCAACGTGTCAACCGTCCGACGCTAATCACGTGGACGCCTAAAATCAATAGAAAAGTCCGACTCGCAGGAACTGCATCATCTTAGCGCGGTTCCGTTCTTATGCCTAGACTCATACAGAATAATTAAAATAGAAACTGTTATTACTTTGGGTCCACATTTCTAGAAAGGTCTTGATTTACGATCTTACCTGGATGGGTCGGCCAACCCTCCCTAGGAAGGAACCCGCTAGGCAGTTGAAAAGCTATATCTTGGAAATCCATATCACTAACATTAAATTGTTTTTCTTATTTTTCTTAATCTGTTTTATTTTCAAATACATTATCCAACTATAAGCAATTAAAACAAAAGACAAAAAGAACAGTTCGAATAAGCGAAATGAATTACTTTAAAGTTTTAAGCACTTATTTCTCCGATTAACATCGCCTAATCGAAACTTTCATCAGAACCTTTTTTGTAGAGCATTTAGTAAGCTTCTAATGGTATTCTTTCGTTTACCAAGATTCTCAACCTTTTTCGAGATATTAACGAAAGTATACAAAGTTACCAAAACTTTTTATGTCTGTTAATAAAATATTTTATTCTAACCCTTCCTTAACTCCAAACGTAACCAAAATTTCAACATATTAGTTTTAATGAAAGTAGAACATGTAGAAAATGTTTCTACTGAATCCCATGATTTTAAGTACCCAAACCAAAAACGGTATTCAAAAACTATTTTTCCAATTTTCTCGAAAACTGTTAAAGCTATCGCCTTGAAAATGGTTTCATTCGTTTTCCTAGCCCAAGAAGCCTATAAAAAGAGTACTTACAAGCTTATGAACTAAAAAACGTAAGCGTTACGATTTTTTTGTGCGAATTTCGCCCCAAACGCAATCTTCCAGTGGGCGGATTTTGCTGGTTAACAAACTTGACCTTTCAAATTAGACGAAAGATTTTTGTACCAAATTTCATCAAAATTGGACCATTCGTCTGGGAGCTAGAGAGCGAACAGAAATATATATATATATATATATATATATATATATATATATATATACATATATATATATATATATATAAACAAAATTTTAACCACTATCATTTGCTGTCTCTAGTGGTTCTGAAACGCAAAATTTTCTAGTCGGCGCTTCCGGATTGCGACATGTGATCAAGCTTATAAGCGGGGTTCCTTCCTATGGGGGAGGGAGGAACCGCGCTAAAATAAAGAATAAAATAATAGTAATTTTCCTACCTGTGAAAAGTAAATATGTTGCCACCATTGATAAGAGATCTGAAATAACATTATTCCTGGTTAGAGCATATATATATAAAACTTCTTTCAGATCGAGGAGTGATTGAATTTTAATGATATTCCAATCTACGTGTATTCCATTATCAACGAGACCCTTGTCACAGAATATTAGAATTTTAATATTTCCTATAGCAATCTAAAGAGCCAATTTGTGAATTTTATGATTTATCTTTTATGGCTCTAGGAGTTGATTGGAAACAATAAAACAGATTCAAGTTCAGTTTATGACAGATTTCTTGTGCGTCTTCTTGAGAATTGTTATGAAGAGTTAAAATTCATAGTTTACCCAAAGTATATGTATTTATTTTGTTATATTCTATAGGCAGAAGATAAGTGGTATTGCATAAGAACTGAAGAACTGTGTGTGACAATGTTTAAGACAAAATATTGTGGCAGTTAACATTTATAACTAGAGTTGTATTAGTGAAAAATAATACAGTACGCAAACTGCTCACATTTCTTAACAGTACAATAACTATTATAATCTATTTTAGCGGGTTTTCTCTATTTCTACAAACGGCGGGAACTCCTTTATGACGTGGAATTCCTGGAGTGCTTCCGAACCCATGAAACAAGAAAATATTGGTATATGTATTTTTCATATTTGCTTTTGCAATCTTCAAAAATAATCTGCCAGAGTCAAATTCCGCAAGCTTTTTAGCGTTCGACACATCGTCGCTACAAATGCAAAGTATCGAATGTGAAAATCACCACTTTTCAGAGTGGAAAAGCATTTATTCATAACATTTTTTTGGACAGTCAAATATTTGGCAGATTTGACCTTTTGGTAGTGGAATACTTTCCCTTTAAAAGAGTGATCTATGATTCAAGAATTTGCCGTACATAAGTCCAGCAGAAATTAGTAAAGATTGAAAATGAAAGATGCATTTTTTCACATTCGTTACTTTGCATTTGTATCGACGACATGTTCTGCTGGACCCAGTTTTAAAAACTCGGACGCGCACTAAAAATCTAGTGCTGTTATTCGATCACAGTTGGGGGACCCGAACCGTCCCTAGGCACATCCAGCGTTCAGTACCTATGAACCAGGCGTCCCTAGGCACATCCAGCGTTCAGTACCTATGAACCAGGCGTCCCTAGGCACATCCAGCGTTCGGTACCTATGAACCAGGCGTCCCTAGGCACATCCAGCGATCGGTACCTATGAACCAGGCGTCCCTAGGCACATCCAGCGTTCAGTACCTATGAACCAGGCGTCCCTAGGCACATCCAGCGATCGGTACCTATGAACCAGGCGTCCCTAGGCACATCCAGCGTTCAGTACCTATGAACCAGGCGTCCCTAGGCACATCCAGCGTTCAGTACCTATGAACCAGGCGTCCCTAGGCACATCCAGCGTTCAGTACCTATGAACCAGGCGTCCCTAGGCACATCCAGCGTTCAGTACCTATGAACCAGGCGTCCCTAGGCACATCCAGCGTTCAGTACCTATGCACCAGGCGTCCCTAGGCACATCCAGCGTTCAGTACCTATGAACCAGGCGTCCCTAGGCATATCCAGCATTCAGTACCTATGAACCAGGCGTCCCTAGGCACATCCAGCGTTCAGTACCTATGAACCAGGCGTCCCTAGGCACATCCAGCGTTCAGTACCTATGAACCAGGCGTCCCTAGGCACATCCAGCGTTCAGTACCTATGAGCCAGGCGTCCCTTATGCTTCTTGAGTTTCTACTTTATTTAATTGCCCTCGCGGATGAATAATTTATACTTGGCGATTATTAATATTCATGAAATCTTGGAAAAACCCTCAATTCCGAAGACAGGTGAGACGTAACCTAGCAATAATCTCTCGTAAACAATTTCTGTAGCAAATACTAGATAAAACGTTGTATCTATTACACCGATATGCATGCTTCTGGGGTTTCCACCAAAATAAGACTAATTTACTAAATTATATGTGCTGATTCCAAATCTGTAACCGTTTTTAATTTTTCTTCCACATATCAATTCTGCAAAATTATTAGCTGAAACAACAAAAATGTTTTAATCAAGTTCTGTGTGGGGTATCCCGTCGTCTAGTGGCTAGTGCCTTAGATTCATAAGCGAGAGATGGTGGGTTCGATGCTCATTGGCGGCAGGAATTTTCTCATCCCAAGGCTCATTGGGAAACCTAGCTGCACCCTGGATGTCGGCGCTAATGGCCTAGATTTGTCGATGCGCCGTTAAAAAAAAAAAAATAGTTCTGTGAAAAGAAACCAGAAAATACTGATGAAATAATACTGATATCATTGTTTAAATTAATGTGCTAATCAACAAAATAAAAATGTAACAGTTTATATATATATATATATATATATATATATATATATATATATAAATTCATCTAAAATTTTTTCTTAAGTGCACCCTTACTCTGTAGGTATATTTCTTGTAAACTTTCTGCAATGACAGCTCTTCTATGATAATACCCCGAGGATTTGTAAGTTGTGATTGAAGAGCAGACTAAAGGATTTCCCTTCAAGAGTTAGTCTAAGCTACTAGTTAATGTAACTACTAGTTATCTACCGGAAGATTGAACTGCTATAACTCTAGCGTAACTGGGATTATCCTTGTCTAACTACAATAGTTCTGTAGAAGGGCGACATCTTTGGGGGGCATTTTGGTACAGGTCAGCTTCTTTTAAGGAGGGTATAATTGCAGGTAGAATGGTGCAACTTATATAATAACATATATATATATATATATATATATATATATATATATATATATATATATACATGTGCCCGCGACTTCATCAGCGTGAATAGTGACTTAGAGCAGTATTTTTGGATATGCCTTTTTAGCACTTTCCTCCGAAGGAAAGTAGCTATTGAGGTTGGACGGAATTTTTGAACAATTTCTTCGAATCTTTATCGATCCTACCTAGTAGACACCGAAAATTACCCCCGTTAAAATTTATATATATCTATCTATATATATATATATATATATATATATATATATATATATATATATATGCATATATATATATATATATATATATATATATATATATATATATATATATGTGTCTGTTAACACGATAGCGGCCAGAGTTTTTGTTTTTTCGTCACGAAACTTGGTATATAGCATTCAATTAGCAAACGATTGAACGAGTTCGTTAACCACCAAAGTCGGTCCACCAGAAGGGGGGGTTTATCCCGAACCCAAAACACTTATTTGACTATGTCAGCCATAATATTTGTTATATTTCAACGAAACTGTGTATTCGTAGTGGTAATATGGAGAGAAAAGTTAGATATAAAAATAAACTACATCGGTTCATTAGAAGGGGGGGGGGGTTTACTCTGGACCCACAATACCAATTCGCCACTACCAGCCGTGATTTTTGGTATATTTCGACGAAACTCGGTATTCGTAGTGCTAATCCACAGGTAAATGTGTGTGGTAAAAATAAACTAAATCGGTTCATTAGAAGGGGGGGTTTACTCCGGACCCAAATTCCTAATATACTCATACCGGTCGTAATTTCTGCTGTATTGTAACGAAACGCGGTATACGTCGTGGGTAACTCATGAGAAAGAAGTGTTGTAAAAATGAGCTGAATCGGTCAATCGGAAAGCGGGGGTTTAATTTGTAATATATTTGAATAGAAAAGCCGGCAGACGTAGGTTCACAAAGCCGCCGCAAGGAGCGCTTTCTACCACTAGAGTGACTGTTTCCTGTTCCTGCGTTAGATCAAAATACGATAATATGAGGATTTTTGTATTTATTACGTAGTGTAGTAGGTACCATGTGTAAACATAACTCTGGAAGCAGATTAATAATTGATCAGTTACTCATTACAAAATGAGAACTATTCACGTTTTTATTTTATTTATGTAGTATATTTTAAGCAAATTGTTCTGGAAAGCAGTCTACACTACCCAAATTCTGAGGAAAGTGCTTAGTTATGCAGCTCCTGCGTGACGGACTTTGGTTTATTTTGGGTTATAAACACCGTCGTATGGGTATTTAAAAAAAAGACTACTTTTCAGCAATGCTTCTCAATACACGATATTAGAGGTATAGTCATCGGGGATGAAGCAAACAGGCTGCTAGGATTGCCAACACCTTACCGAGCCACTAACCTGACCCCTTAGGGATTGTCCCCTTAGGGAGTGTCTGACAGACAGTAGATATACAGACAGACAGACAAAAATTCTAAAAATCATTTTTTTTTTTGGGATATTATTTCGTTGATAAAGGCCCCAATAGTATTTTTCCCATTTATCGTCCATGTACAGACGATCCGTTAGAATTTTATTATATGTACAGATAGATTAGGGCTGGTAGTAGCAAGTTGGTAATTTGGGGCCAGAGTAAACCCGATTTAGTTTATTTTTACAACACATTTTTCTAATAATATTTCCACGACGAATTCTGAGTTTCGTTGCAATACAACCCCCCCCCCCGAGATGAACAAATTTTGCTGGTTAACGAACACGTCCAATCATATGCTAGGGGAATACTAAATACCATGTTTCTTATCGAAAAAGCAAAAAACTCTGGTGTTTATCGTGCCAACGATAGTTCATAAAATGTTCGACGTGATTCTTTCCATTGGCTTAACTTTTTTTATTTATGAACCGATTGACATGAAACAAACAGTAAATTAGTGTTCCCCTGATGAACTTCAGGAATTGTCTGACCTCAGTTCATCCCCTGATAAAGGCTGCACCTACATTTCTCGCGATCCGATCCAAATTCGGTTGACCGACACCGGCCGGCAGCGGCAGACGTAGGTGCCTACTTTGGTCCCAACCCGATCCGATCCAATCTAGCCTCAGCTCGTCAGTATTGAACTCGTAGTGAAATGAAAATGAGCGATTAATTTAAGAAATAACATCTATTCCTTATCTACAAAGGCAAACAAAATTTAGATATTTTAGATTAGATCAATATCAAACAAGTTTCAACTGAATCAATCCTTTCTGATTACCAAAACTGAAAACTAGTTGTATCAATTTTTCTCTCAAACGGTTACAGATTTTGCTTAAAAATTGTTTTCATTCGTTTTCCTAAGTCAATGAATACCTCCAAGCATATCGAAAACCTAAGTGTTAAGATTTTTTCGCAGGAATTTCGCTTCAAAAACCATGTTCCGCTGGAGGGGGTTTGCTAGTTAGCGAACTGGAACTTTCGAATTAAACGAAAGATTTTAGGACCTGATTACATCAAAATCGAACTATTTTTGAGCTGGTGGGAGTTGAACAGACAAATATATATATATATATATATATATATATATATATATATATATATATATATGTATCTATATATGAGGTGGTCCCGAAAGAAATCGCCATACTTGAGGGGTGTGGTCGCCGACTAAAGTGTAGTTGAATGCCACCAAGGAGAAATTTTTACTTGCATTATTTCCCCAGATATAGGTGTTTCCGTGATTTCTCTCTAAACGCTACTTTTTGACAATTGTTGTGCTACTTGTCTTTCACGCCATAGGGAAAATTTAATTCTGATGACATTTTAAATTGTGCATAAAATTTCCTATAAGATCTCATGAGCCTTGTGCAAAAATTTCTAAAACCAAATTCACAGAAGCCACCCAAGCAAATAACTTATCAAACATTTTGGCTTTTAATGACTTAATCACTAAAAGCCAAACTCCTACTTAATCACTAAAAGCCAAACTTCCTAATCACTAAAAGCCAAACTTCCTAATCACTAAAAGCCAAACTTCCTACTAGTTTTTTATAGCCCTGATGAAGGCTTGAAGTTCAAGCCGAAAAGTCGGCACAATAAAACCATTTTTATGATAAAATGTAGTTTTATTAAGTAGCAGTGACCGAACCCCGACAATCCCTACCTTGCATCATCTACGGTCAACGATCTCCTCTCAATCCCTACCTTGCATCATCTACGGTCAACCATCTCCTCTCAATCCCTACCTTGCATCATCTACGGTCAACCATCTCCTCTCAATCCCTACCTTGCATCATCTACGGTCAACCATCTCCTCTCAATCCCTACCTTGCATCATCTACGGTCAACCATCTCCTCTCAATCCCTACCTTGCATCATCTACGGTCAACCATCTCCTCTCAATCCCTACCTTGCATCATCTACGGTCAACCATCTCCTCTCAATCCCTACCTTGCATCATCTACGGTCAACCATCTCCTCTCAATCCCTACCTTGCATCATCTACGGTCAACCATCTCCTCTCAATCCCTACCTTGCATCATCTACGGTCAACTATCTCCTCTCAATCCCTACCTTGCATCATCTACGGTCAACCATCTCCTCTCAATCCCTACCTTGCATCATCTACGGTCAACAATCTCCTCTCAATCCCTACCTTGCATCATCTACGGTCAACAATCTCCTCTCAATAAAAGCCAAAATGTTTTGCGTATTAATTTTTTTCTTGTTTTTGTTGACCGCAATTTACCCATGCAAAGAATCCTTTTTTGGCCTTCAACACTTACTAAGAAATTAGCCATGGTAATGAAACAATGAAATTTTTCTGAGTGTCCCATCTACCCAATTGTGGAACATTAAAATCATAAAACCTTTATTTCGTGATAAGTTATTTGTTTGGGTGGCTGCTGTGAATTTGTTTTGAGAAATGTTTTCACAAAGTGCAGATTCAGAAATTGAAAATGTCATCAGAACTAGATTTAGCGTGAACGACAAATAGCACAAAAACTAGTATTTAGGCAAATAAGTTTGAACCGCTGTTATTTTCGTGATCATAAGCGCGACATTTTCTAGTCGGCACTTCAGGATTGCTTCATGAGGTCAACCTTATAAGCGGGGTTCCTCCCTATGGAGGGAGAGAGGAATCGCGCTAAAAATGTGAGTGCGCTCAGCTGGTTGGAATAAAATGAACAAAATGAAAATTGATAAAAATTTTCCGACTTCTACAAGAAGATGAATAGTTTGGAAACAAGGGCAAGGGCTAAGATCTGGCTGTTTCTCGTTGATCCGATCTGATCTCAGCTGTGCAATATCGAACCTCCATTCGTGCAGAAGACGACTAGACGAGTATTACTACAGCAAACACTGCTGACCTTTACAAAATACTTTCTTCTCTTGTCGTATATTTTAATAAATAGAGAATCCACTTTCTATCACTTACGGTTTTTATTTGGCAGAAGAAAATAAATTAAGGGATAGTACCCCCTTGTGTGATCAAAATCAAATTAATTTTCTCCAGTTTATGAATATATTTATTTATTTTACGAGCTTCGCAACGACGGCGACTTGCTCTTTTTTTTTTAAGATACAGTAAAAAATACAAATTTATATATTCACAATTAACAGTAACTTATAGTACTAAATACAAAAAAAAAAAAAAAAAAAAAAAAAAAAAAAAAAAAAAAAAAAAAAAAAAAAAAAAAAAAAAAAAAAAAAAAAAAAAAAAAAAAAAGAAGTTTAAGGAGAGCATAAGACAAAAGTTAGTAGGTTTGTGTTAAGAAATAATTGCTAAACATTATTTAGAGCCTTGCTATTTGAACTATAGTTAATGTATTTACATAACTTATCACTAAAACTAACTGCCATTATTTAACTATTTATTAGGTCATGGAGGATGCTACATGTTGTGGTTTTCCATTAATTACCAAGTAAAATTGAGTAATAATTACATAAGAGGGGAAAGAAAAAAAAAAAAAAAATATCTTAAAATATCTTTCGTTTCCTCAGATTCTGTAATACAAGTTTATGTGTTTTAAATATTGGAGTATAGAGTGTATGTATGGACTACCCTCTGTGTGAAGTTCTTGTAGGTCGTGTGGAATGTTCAGTTTGTCACGTCTTTTACATTCAGTGAGTATGTGTTTAATTGTCAGTGTCGTGTTACAAACTCTGCATATCGGTTTGTCTTTTTTCTCCATGAGGTAATTATGTGTGAGCAACGAGTGTCCAATGCGAAGTCTGGTCAGTACTACTTGGTCTCTTCTTGTCAAGGTATGTTGTTCGTTACTCCATGCTTTTACTGTGTTCTTAATTTGTGATAATTTGTTGTTTGTTTGTAGCCAGTGTTGCAACCAGTCGTTTAATGTATGTGTGCGTAATGTGTGAACTAAATCATCTAACGTAATGTTTTCAATGTCTAGGATCTGTTTATTAGTTGCGTCTTTTGCATGTTTGTCTACTGATGTACTTAGTCCGATATCCTCGTGTCCGGGTAGCCATAATAGTGTAAGTGTGTGATTCCTGAGTCTGTGTAATTGTTCGTATATCTGTTTAATTATTGGGTGGTTAGTATAAATGTTATCGAGGGAGCGTAAAGAACTGAGTGAGTCTGTACATAGGAGTATGTTTGTGTTTTCAGTGTTATGTAGTTTTGTAAGGGCTAAGTGTATGGCGTGTAATTCGGCTGTGTAGATACTTGTGTTGTCATGTAATTTGATTGAATGTGTTTGGTTTTCGTTAATGGCTGCTGCTGCAGTTCCAGATGGTGTTTTCGATCCGTCTGTGTAGATGTGGATATGGTTACGTTTGTCTGCCAAAAGTGATGTAAATATGGTTTTATAAATTTTGTTGGATAGTGGATGATTTTTTTTAAATTGTGCTAGTGTTAAGTCAATCTTGTAGTTCTTTACGCTCCAAGGAGGGAATGTTAACGGTGTGTTTGTGTATGTGGGTGTGTGTAGTGTATCTCTATCAGTGTGATGTTGCATGTTTCTTATGAGTAGTGGCTTCTGTTTTGGATTTTTTTGTATGTATTTGTTTATCATGGAACTGTCCATATAGTATTTTGTACAGGCTGTATTTAAGGTTTTTGATTTTAAGAGAAACTTTATACTCAAGTACCTCCGTCTATACTCCAGTGGAGGTTCTCCAGCTTCTACACAAATGCTATCAGCGGGACTTGATCTAAAGGCCCCAGTCGCTATTCTCAGTCCTGTATGATGTATAGTGTTGAGTAGCTTTAAAGTGCTTGGGCTGGCAGATGAATATACTATACAGCCGTAATCCAGCAGAGATCTGGTATAGGCTCGGTAGAATGTTAGCATTAATGATCTGTCAGCTCCCCACTTTGTGTTACTTAGAATCCTCAGCAAATTCAAGCTTTTCTTGCATTTGTTAAGGAGTTCTTTTAGATGGGGAACCCATGTTAGTCGTCGGTCAAGCGTCAGTCCCAGAAATGTTAAGGTGTCTGTCATGTTAATAGTCTTGTTATTTAAACGTAGTAAGACGGTTTCTCTTAGTCTCTTTCTGGAGAAAATGATATAGGACGATTTGTCCGGAGAAAATTTGAAACCAGTATTAGATTTTATTTATTTATTTAGAGTTCACAACAAAGGCTATTTACTCTTAAATTCAATGTGCGAACAAAGCTAAATGTTGAAATACAAAGCTAAATGAAAAAGACAATTACAAAAAGATACTATAGTAGCTGAAAAGATTTATCATTGTTTAAGAAAACAAAATAAAATAATAATTATAATTATAAATTATAAAAAAAAAATATATATATAAATAAATACAAAATAAATTATTTATAGGGAGGATTTCTAAAAACGTTGGATCTTATTTTTATTTTTTAAATATTTTAGAATATTATCAATGTGTGTACTGTCCTGTGTAAGCAATTCGTGTAAGTCTGTAGGTAAGTGAATGTCTTGTCTTTCCCTGCAGTCTGTAAGTATGTGTTTGATTGTTAAAGGAACGTTGCAAAGTGTACAAATCGGTTTGTCCTGTCTTGTCATCAAATAGGAATGTGTCAAGTGTGAATGTCCAATACGTAGTCTAGTAAGCACGACTTCTTCACGCCTCGAGTTCCTAATACTGCAACTCCAGGCTTCTATTGTCGGCTTAATCTCTCGTAACTTGTTGTCTTGTGTGTATGTCCAGTCAGTTTGCCACTTGTTCATTATGTGTATTTTTATTAAATTGTTTATGTCATGTCTAGTCATCTGATTAATGTCTTCAGTTGTTCGACTTGTAGCTAATTTTGCTTCATTGTCTACGTCCGTACTTTTCGGTATGTCGTCATGTCCAGGTATCCATACAAAAGTTACATGAATGTTTCTGTCCTGTAGATCGTAAAGTTGTGATAGTATTTGTGTAATCAATGGATGTGTACTGTACATGTCAGATAGGGAATGAAGTGAGCTGAGAGAATCTGTAAAAATAATGCAGTGTCTGTTAGTATGTCGAATATTTGAAAGGGCCAAAATAATTCCGTTAAGTTCTGCTGTGAATGTGCTAGTGTCATTTGGTAATTTTGAGTGGTATGTTGTGTTGTCAATGAGTGCTGCAGATGCTGTCCCGTGTAGTGTTTTGGATCCGTCAGTGAAAATGTAGAGGGCTTTAGGATTCTCAGATACTATTTTGTAAAAATGATATTTGTAAAAATGAGTTGATGTGGGATTGTGTTTCTTATATTTCGATAATTTTTTAATTATACTAAATTGATGAATTCTCCAAGGCGGGTGTGGAATGAGCTCATTACAAAACAATGGTATTTGAAGAATAGTTGAGTTACGTGAATAGTTCAAAATTCTTTTATTCAAAGGCTCTTGCTTGGCTCGATAAGGCCTTACGTTATCGTCAATTATAGATTTTATACAAGGCTTATTGAGGGCTTTGAGATTTATGAATTGCTTTAAGGAGAGGAGTTGACGTCTATACTCTAGTGGAGGTTCATTAGCTTCAACATATAGGCTTTTGCATGGGCTTGATCTAAATGCACCTGTTGCTAGTCGTATACCGGTGTTGTGTATTGTGTCCAATTGTTTGAGGGCAGTTGGACTGGCCGATGAATATGCTGTACATCCGTAATCAAGGATTGATCTCGTGTAATCTCTATAAAATGTCAGCATAGAACATCTGTCAGCACCCCACTTCGTGTTGGCTAAGATCCTCAATAGATTCAGTGATTTTTTGCATTTATTGAGAATAGCTTTTATATGGGGTACCCACGTAAGTTTCGCGTCAAAAGTCATGCCTAGAAATTGTATCATGTCAGTCTTTGTTACGTCTCTTCCGGCTAAGGTGATCGATGGGTTAGGTTTTAATCGTTTCTTGGAGAATATGATACATTTTGTTTTGGTTTGGGAGAAACGAAATCCTCGAAGTTTTCCCCAATTTTCAAGTGAGTCCAATGTTGTCTGTAAGGTAGTTTCTTCCTGTCTTGTTTTGGTGGACATTGTGTACAAAAGCAGGTTGTCAGCATATATACAGTATGATATTGTTTGAGGTATGCATTCAATCATACCATTTATTGCAATATTAAAAAGCGTTGTGCTGAGGACACCTCCCTGTGGCACTCCATTTTCCTGCAGGAATTCGTCCGATAAAGTAGAACCTATTCTCACTCGGAACCGTCTGTTACTTAGATAATTTTTGACAAAATTAAAAATGTTTCCACCAATATTCCATTTTAGCAATTGCAGCAATATGAGCCGCCTCCAAACACTATCATACGCTTTTTCGATATCGAGGGAAACTGCTATTAATGACTGCTTATTGTCAAAAGCCTCTAAAATGTCATTTTCTAGCCTTAAAATATGATGCATTGTGGAGTGCCCTGTTCTAAACCCACATTGATAGCCAGAAAGAAGATTATTTTTTTCTAGGTACCATGTTAACCTATGATTTAATATTCTCTCCAGGGTTTTGCACAAACAACTGGTTAAAGAAACTGGACGATAACTGGATTCGATTTTCTTATCCTTGCCTGATTTCAAAATCGGAACTATGATAGATTCGTTCCACGAGTGAGGATAGATTCCTGCTTCAAACACCAGTATTAGAGCACCAGTTTTCGAGGTTGGTAATTGTGTTTTGTATGTAAGCTTGTGCAGTATTCAGTTCCTTGTATGGGATGTATAGGAGAAGGTCATCAGCATACATACAGTAAGAAACTTCCCTGGGGATACATTTTATGATAGAATTCACAGCAATTTTGAACAACGTTGTGCTCAGTACACCTCCCTGAGGCACTCCATTTTCTTGTGGGAACGTGTCAGATAAATATGTACCTATCTTCACCCTGAATGTTCGCTGAGTTAGATACCTGTCCAAGAACATTATGATATTTCCCTGAACACCCCACTCGTTTAACTGGGAGAATATAAGTCGCCTCCATACTGTATCATATGCCTTTTCTAGGTCAAGGGATACAGCTAAGACAGATTTTTTTTCAAGAAAAGAATTGAGGATTACGGCTTCCATTGTGGCCAAGTGGTGCATAGTGGAATGTTCTGTTCGAAAGCCGCATTGGTTAGGGGATAAATGGTTTCCATTCTCTAGGAACCACAACAATCTTTTATTAATTATTTTTTCTGCCACCTTACAGACCGTGCTTGTTAAAAAAATCGGTCGATATGAAGATGGAGAATTTTTGTCTTTACCGGGCTTGAGTATTGGGACTATAACTGCTTCATTCCAGGAGTGAGGATAGGTACCATTCTTGTAAACCTTATTGAGTAGGTCAAGAAGAAGCAAGAGACCGCACTCTGGTAGATTTTGTAGCATATCATACGTTATCTTATCAAGGCCAGGAGATGTTTTGCCGGCTGATGATAGTGCTAACTTTAGTTCGTTCAGTGTAAAGGGGTCATTTAGCGTATGTTTAAAGTATGGTAATAGTGGAATAGTAGACATTTCTGTTTGTCTTTTGTGCTCTAGAAATTGTTGTGTGTAGTTTTCACTACTAGAAATTTTACTGAAGTGATTTCCTAGTAGTTTATGAATAAAAAATAAATTAATGAATCGACAAATTTTCGGAACGCTTCGAAAGTTAGTTTTGATGTCTCTTTGTTGCCTTTTTCTTTGGAATAAAAATAACAGGGCGGAAAGCTTCGACCCTTGACTTTTAAAATGGAATACTCCATTTATTTATTCTGTTGAAAATATTCAATGAACTGTATTTTCGTGTGTCCTTTACCGCGGTTCCTTCCACCCTCCATTCAGAGGAAACCCGCTTATGACGTAGACCTGATGATGAAATCGAGCGGTACCGATGAGAAAATTTCAGTTTTCGGGTCCCATAGGTCCTGAAAATAACTTTGGCACAAACCTGTAGGTATGAGTGTATATATATATATATATATATATATATATATATATATATATATATATATATATGCAGGTTCACACTCCAATAGCGTCAAAAATGTTGCAATATTGGATATTTGGCTATTAAAACAGTTAGGCTGGGTGCACACTGACGAATCTGGTTTTATGAAACCTATTTCATTAAATCGTGCACACAGAATAAACTGTTTTCCGTCGGTTTCGTGATTGATTCAGAACTTTTCTTGTGGTGGTTGCTAAAAATTAAAAATAAAATCAAGTACTAGGTTCACCCTATCGCCAACTAAAACAGAGATCCTGATAAATTTATTAAGGATTTTTTTTAGGACGCCAAAGCCAGTTTTTGATCGCTTACTAGAGCTAGTAGATCCACTGATGAAATGTGAAACTGAAGAAATAGGAAACCGATTTAACGAATTTCATGAAACCAGGTTTTATGAAATCGGTTTAATGCAACTAAAGTTTCATGAAACTCTCTTTGCACCAACTTATGGATTTCTATCTATAGGTTTCATGAAACTTGAGTTTCACGGAACCAGTTTCTTCAGGGTGCACCGGCCTTAGTCACAAATGAAAGGTCAAGTTCGTTAACCAGCTGAATCCTCTTCCCGGTCACCCTCTTTTTTTCGGTTTAAAAATTGTATCCAAAAAATAGTAGCTTCGCGGTTAGAAGCTTCCAGGTACCCTTTTTTAGGGACAATTGTACGTTGGGAAACCAAATTAAACCATCCCCAAGCATATATCTATAGATGGTTTTCCGAGAAAATTTGGAAACACTAGAAGTTTCTAGAATATTCGATAATTGCTCCAAAATTTCGGATTGAGTTGACTATTTTTTGACGTTTGACATCCATCAAAACAGTGATATAATAATTTTTATTACGTTTGTAATTGAGAAAGCAATAGAAAAAAATGTATTAACAGAAAAAAAAAAACAGATTTTGAGATTTTCGTACATACTCATTCATAACTCGAAAACCCGTGGCGTATATAAGTTGGGGCTGAGGGGGCTGTAGTCCCCCCTTATATATAAACTAAGAATGTGTCATAAAAGCCTTAAAAATAAATTATATAAGATCACATAGTTCAGAAAAAATAATTTCTTTTGGGTGTAATAGAGTTTCAATTGGCTAACTATTCCATGTTCTAGATTTTTAGTGTTCCATACCCCCCAAAATGCTCTCAGCCCTCCTCCCTGAAATTCTCCCAGCCTCTCCCGAAATTATTTTCTATATACGCCCATGTCGAAACCGGTTAGGAAATCGTACGAATTGTGAACAACAATGTGATTGATCTATCTTATTCTGAAAAATCGGTGCTTAACATTCCAAAGTTCCTTTGAAAGGTCTTCTTCTTTTTTGGACTTTTTCATAAAAGAAAAGGCATTACCCCTATCTTGGCTAGCAAAAGATGATAACTTGTAGAAAACGCGTCCTAAAAATCTAAAATATATAATTGGACATTAAAATTTTTAAAAAAGCGACCGAGTTAAAGATAAGCTAACTAAGGTTTAGGGCTTTGCGGAAATTCTGCAGTGGCTTCGTTAAGTTTTCATCTCTTCCAAAAAGAATGAATTAAGGGAAGTAAAATGTTTGACTTACTCGGTGTTGAGAAAGCAATAGAAAAAAATGTATTAACCGAAAAAAAGGCAGTTTTGAGATGTTCGTATATTTTCTTAAGTATCTCGAAACGGATTTGGAAATCGTGTTAAATGTGAGTCGTCTACTCGAAACCTTAATACATTTCGTAAAAAAAAGTTGATTAAACTGAAGGAGACCGTCCTCAGCACCGATTTTTTTCAACTTTCGCACTAGAACGTATTTTGATGCACTAAACACGAATCCGTTTTTTTTTTTTTTTTTTTTTTTTTTAAAGTTTCTCTCAACTAGGAAAGAAGTTATTAAGCACTAAAGTTCACTGTTATTGAGGTTAAATTTGGCGTGAACAACGTATTTGTAAACATGCGCATGCGCAGGGATCTAACATTGGGAAAGAAAGAACTCTCATTTGAAATGTTGACAAACTATTTATAACCTCCATAAAATCGGAATTTTATCCATAACAGCGAGTTGGATTGACTAGAGTTTTAATATCTTCTTGAGCGAGCGTAGCGAGCGGAAACGCATGGCAAGTCTGCCCAAAAGTCGTCCTAGACATTCTTCTTAATATGCATGTTTATTAATAAGCTGTTTACGCTTCCATAACATTGAACTTTAGTGCTTAATAAATTCTTTCCTAGTTGAGAGCAACTTATTTTTTTAACGGATTCGTGTTTAGTGCATAAAAGTACGTTATAGTGCTAAATTTGAAAAAAAAAAAAAAAGAAAAAAGAAAAAACGGAGCTCAGGACGCTCTCCTTCAGTTTTACCAAAACGTCCTTATTCAATTTTTGATTGAGCTATCTTATTCGTAGAAATTGGCGCTTAAGATTTGAAAGTCCCGGATTCATTACTTTGAAGGTTTTTTCCGATTTCCTCTGGGGGGTTGTGGCATAAAAGGGGGTTGCACCCCCTGAAATTATGTTTTAGTTGGTAAAAAGGTGTCGTAAAAACCTCAAAAATAAATTAAATAAAATAGCTTATTTAATGTAGTTGCGTTTTAGTTAGCTAACAATTCTAGGTTGTTAGCTAACAATTCTAGGTTGTTAGCTAACAATTCTAGGTTGTTAGCTAACAATTCTAGGTTGTTAGCTTTAAACGGCTATTTGATTGTATGGATGGCAGTGAGGGAGACGAGAAGTGCTTATGGTGTGTGTGTGTGTGTATAGTAATATACAAAACTATTCAGTGTAATACAAATTGTAGCATTAAGATTTTACAAATCATGGAAATGGAAAAAAATGACAAATTATTCAGGTTCATTCTGGTGTTTTGGTAAAATGTAAAAATGCCAGTAACAACGAAAAATTTCTTCAACATTATCTCTGATTTCCTAAGTGTCGCAGGAACACAAAACTCACCATTTCAAACTAAAATATTTAAAATAATGATTAGATAGTTAGCCGTCGAGGTTAGATAGTTAGCCGTCGAGGGTAGATAGTTAGACGTCGAGGGTAGATAGTTAGCCGTCGAGGTTAGATAGTTAGCCGTCGAGGGTAGATAGTTAGCCGTCGAGGTTAGATAGTTAGCCGTCGAGGGTAGATAGTTAGCCGTCGAGATTAGATAGTTAGCCGTCGAGGGTAGATAGTTAGCCATCGAGGTTAGATAGTTAGCCGTCGAGGGTAGATAGTTAGCCGTCGAGGGTAGATAGTTAGCCATCGAGGTTAGATAGTTAGCCGTCGAGGGTAGATAGTTAGCCGTCGAGGGTAGATAGTTAGCCGTCGAGGTAAGATAGTTAGCCGTCGAGGTTAGATAGTTAGCCGTCGAGGGTAGATAGTTAGCCGTCGAGGGTAGATAGTTAGCCGTCGAGGTTAGATAGTTAGCCGTCGATGTTAGATAGTTAGCCGTCGAGGGTAGATAGTTAGCCGTCGAGGTTAGATAGTTAGCCATCGAGGTTAGATAGTTAGCCGTCGAGGGTAGATAGTTAGCCGTCGAGGTTAGATAGTTAGCCGTCGAGGGTAGATAGTTAGCCGTCGAGGTAAGATAGTTAGCCGTCGAGGGTAGATAGTTAGCCGTCGAGGTTAGATAGTTAGCCGTCGAGGGTAGATAGTTAGCCGTCGAGGGTAGATAGTTAGCCGTCGAGGTTAGATAGTTAGCCGTCGAGGGTAGATAGTTAGCCGTCGAGGGTAGATAGTTAGCCGTCGAGGTTAGATAGTTAGCCGTCGAGGGTAGATAGTTAGCCGTCGAGGTTAGATAGTTAGCCGTCGAGGGTAGATAGTTAGCCGTCGAGGGTAGATAGTTAGCCGTCGAGGGTAGATAGTTAGCCGTCGAGGTTAGATAGTTAGCCGTCGAGGTTAGATAGTTAGCCGTCGAGGGTAGATAGTTAGCCGTCGAGGTTAGATAGTTAGCCGTCGAGGGTAGATAGTTAGCCGTCGAGGTTAGATAGTTAGCCGTCGAGGTTAGATAGTTAGCCGTCGAGGGTAGATAGTTAGCCGTCGAGGGTAGATAGTTAGCCGTCGAGGGTAGATAGTTAGCCGTCGAGGGTAGATAGTTAGCCGTCGAGGGTAGATAGTTAGCCGTCGAGGTTAGATAGTTAGCCGTCGAGGGTAGATAGTTAGCCGTCGAGGTTAGATAGTTAGCCGTCGATGTTCGATAGTTAGCCGTCGAGGGTAGATAGTTAGCCGTCGAGGTTAGATAGTTAGCCGTCGAGGTTAGATAGTTAGCCGTCGAGGTTAGATAGTTAGCCGTCGAGGGTAGATAGTTAGCCGTCGAGATTAGATAGTTAGCCTTCGATGTTAGATAGTTAGCCGTCGAGGTTAGATAGTTAGCCGTCGAGGGTAGATAGTTAGCCGTCGAGGTTAGATAGTTAGCCGTCGATGTTAGATAGTTAGCCGTCGAGGGTAGATAGTTAGCCGTCGAGGTTAGATAGTTAGCCGTCGAGGTTAGATAGTTAGCCGTCGAGGGTAGATAGTTAGCCGTCGAGGTTAGATAGTTAGCCATCGAGGTTAGATAGTTAGCCGTCGAGGGTAGATAGTTAGCCGTCGAGGTTAGATAGTTAGCCGTCGAGGGAAGATAGTTAGCCGTCGAGGTTAGATAGTTAGCCGTCGAGGGTAGATAGTTAGCCGTCGAGGTTAGATAGTTAGCCGTCGAGGGTAGATAGTTAGCCGTCGAGGGTAGATAGTTAGCCGTCGATGTTAGATAGTTAGCCGTCGAGGGTACATAGTTAGCCGTCGAGGGTAGATAGTTAGCCGTCGAGGTTAGATAGTTAGCCGTCGAGGTTAGATAGTTAGCCGTCGAGGGTAGATTGTTAGCCGTCGAGGTTAGATAGTTAGCCGTCGAGGGTAGATAGTTAGCCGTCGAGGTTAGATAGTTAGCCGTCGATGTTAGATAGTTAGCCGTCGAGGGTAGATAGTTAGCCGTCGAGGTTAGATAGTTAGCCGTCGAGGTTAGATAGTTAGCCGTCGAGGTTAGATAGTTAGCCGTCGAGATTAGATAGTTAGCCGTCGAGATTAGTTAGTTAGCCGTCGAGGTTAGATAGTTAGCCGTCGAGGGTAGATAGTTAGCCGTCGAGGGTAGATAGTTAGCCGTCGAGATTAGATAGTTAGCCGTCGAGGTTAGATAGTTAGCCATCGAGGTTAGATAGTTAGCCGTCGAGGGTAGATAGTTAGCCGTCGAGGTTAGATAGTTAGCCGTCGAGGGTAGATAGTTAGCCGTCGATGTTAGATAGTTAGCCGTCGAGGTTAGATAGTTAGCCGTCGAGGGTAGATAGTTAGCCGTCGAGGTTAGATAGTTAGCCGTCGAGGGTAGATAGTTAGCCGTCGATGTTAGATAGTTAGCCGTCGAGGGTAGATATTTAGCCGTCGAGGGTAGATAGTTAGCCGTCGAGGGTAGATAGTTAGCCGTCGAGGTTAGATAGTTAGCCGTCGAGGGTAGATAGTTAGCCGTCGAGGGTAGATAGTTAGCCGTCGATGTTAGATAGTTAGCCGTCGAGGGTAGATAGTTAGCCGTCGATGTTAGATAGTTAGCAGAAACGTCCGAAATATAGATTTTTTTTAAAACAAAATCATTTTGAGGTTTATTTAGCCGAATCCCAACCATTTCATCTTTACTTAAAATATTTAAAATTTTCCCGGACCTCTGTCCATCTTGGGGGGAAATGATTTCCTATAAACGCTCCCGGGTGGTGGCTTTTCTTTTGAAAAATGAAAATTCATCAGCCCTATCGCGGCTAGAAAAGGCTGGTATCTTGTAGAAAATCTCTACTGTATAAATTGGCATTAACAGTTTTAATAAAGCGGCCTAGTAGAAGAGATAAGCTTTAGGGCTTTTCTGAAATTCTGCAGTGACTTCGTTAAATTTTCATCTCTCCCAAAAGGAATGAATTAAGGGAAGTATAAAATGTTTGACTTGCTCGTAAGTAAACTAAAGTCCCGGAGGAAGTAAAATCCACAGTATTAGTGATAAAGTAAAAGAGGCAGAGAGAGACCATTGGCTCGCTCTAAGGGCCAATTCAGCTTGGTTTTACTGCCGTCTATAGTACCCAGGCCCGCTCACAGGGGGCAGCACATGTCTCCAATCTACTCCTTTAGTATCACTTAGGAATAGCCTTACCTTTATATAACCTCACTTTTTTATTTTGATGATTTCTTAAATATGACTTCATGAAAAATATTTTCTATTTACCGGTTTATATGTACAGGGAATTATGACATGTATTATTTGTTTATTAAATATAGCGCCAAGCATAATAAATCTCTTAAGTTTAATGCACTTTTAATGTTAACAAAAGTCTTTTTCATACCGTAATACTGTTCAAAAAGTTTATATTAATAAAAATGTCTGCCGAATTTAATTGCCATTCCAACAGTATTCTCAGGACTAAGATTATCTCTCAATTTCTTAATGTAATTGAAAATTTAGGGGAAAAAACAACTGATAATAAATAATAAACCTAATATCATGTTTATTTTCTTGATCTTCTTTTAATTAGTTGAAAATTAGGTACTTAGGTATTAGCGTGAAAGCAGGTTAAAGAGGCGGGTCTCGTTCAGAGATCTGGATCCTGGATAACGCATTTCTATTGGTCAATCACTATCAGAGATATCATCTTTTGTGTTTATAGTAACCATCTTGTTCCCTTTGTCTTTTTAATGCAATTCATTTGTGCTTTATTTACCCTCGCAATTGTAGTTGTTTTTTTTTTGTTACGCGATATCATTTTTTTGCGAGTTAGCGACAACAGAATAGCTAGGATGAAAGCTACTGTTTCGAAGCGATACTCAATCGTTTATCAGTCCATTATCCAGATAAAAACCATCCTTGATCTATATTATCAACGAGTTAGATTGACTAGAGTTTTGATATAACCTTGAGCGAGCGTAGTGAGCGGAAACGCATAACAATTATGCTATTAAAATAAGTGCTACGCGTTTTTGCTAGCTAAAGGTCATATCATAACTCGAGTTAACCCAAATCGTTGATAATCCCGTCGCCATATTGGCAAAAACTGATTAGACTCCTTGATCCACCTCTCTGACCCGTTGATGATCCAGTTCTCTGAGACCCGACTCTTTAACCTGCTCTGACGCTAATACGTAAGTACCGAAACTTATTCTAGATGTAATTAATATTTAATGATTGAAGTAAGTCGTACATTAAAGTAAAATAAAAAAAGACATAGAATACCTTCGAAAATTTTAAAATTTGCTACAACTGGCCTCGTCGGGTCTCTCCGAGGTCTAGTGGCTAACGCCTTAGATTCTCATGCGGGAGACGGTGGATTCGAGTCCCACATGCAGTAGGAATTTTCTCATCTTACGGCTCGTTGAGAACGTTCTCTACTGCGCCATGGATGTCGGCGCTAATAGCGCAGACGTGCGACCAAACGACAAACCGTGTTTCAGAAAAGGCTACAGCTTCTAAATCTTAACCGATTTCAACTCAAGATAGCAATTAAGAGAACGAACCATAGATGAAGTGCAGCAAATATCATCAGAACAGTGTTAAGCTGCAATTTATCAAGTCAGTGCTAGATGTAATGATTACGTTTCTGCAACATTTAATAACTAAACTAAGTAGACGATAACACAAAAAAATAAATAAACAAAATTACATTGTCTCTCGTTGTCTATTAAAAATTGACAAAAAGTCTCGTCGATTAGGCACTCTTTCATTTGCGGATCGGTGCGCATACACTCGCACCGCTTCTAAAGCATTACCGTTGCAGAAACCGTACTCACTCACTCACTCTTGGGCGCTACAGTCCTTGTAGGACCTGGGCCTCCGCCACCATCCGGCTCCATTCCACGCGGTTTGCTGCTAGGTTCCTCCAATTTCGGATCCCTAGCGTCCGCAAGTCCTCCTCCAAGTCATCAATCCACCTCTGTCTTGGTCTGCCTCTCTTTCTTTTTCCCCCGGGTGCACCAAATAGCATCAAATTAGCTAGCCTACAGGGTTCCATTCTCTCCACGTGGCAGAAACCGTACACGAAAACTATATCAGCGCCAAGAGATTAAATTTTAGTCATTGTTTTCTCGAAACAATTTACAATGTCCATTGAAAATTTAAATCAGTACAAATATTAAAACTTGTTTCGCTTCTCGTTTTGCGATTTTCTTCAAAACGAAGCAATAACGAGCAAATCTCTAAAGGACTTTTTGTCTTAGTTTTTCGGTCCCCTACACACTCCTGAAGTTTTGCCATTTAAATTCGGGACACCCTGTATACCATAAATAAATTGTTCATAATGGTATATGGGTTATGAAATAAACCTAAAATATTTTCCCGATCCTAAAATATACATGTCAATCAATTTTCCATGACTGCTAATAATATCATCAGTTTTTGTTACTTTGAATTTTATGATGACATCTGGTCGAGCCAACTATAATCAATGCATCTGTCATGAAATGTTAATTATGAGTGGATTGGACATATGATTGACAGAAACGCGAAAGCATAGTTCATATCCGATGGTCAGAATTTGGCAGGACGAATTTGATTTGTAAATTGAGTTTTGGAATATCCATTTTCATGAAAATTAATTAAGGAAGAAAATAACTGGGATTGTTAATTGAGATGTTGTGTTACCTCAATCTTCTATTAGTGGAATTATCGACCAACACACATGAGCTGCGTCATACTACTTCATGTATGATCAAAATACCTTATGTGATCAAAATCAAAGCAATTTTCTCCAAATTATGGATAACAAATAAATCATCATTGTTCAATTCTTTATCTCATAACTTTTATACGGAGTGTTAAAGTAACAAAAAAAAAACTTAAGTTTTTATTCTTCGAAAACAAAATGGTGGCGCTCTAGAACAAAAAACTAAAATTATTTTGAAAGAAGAATGTTTAATCTAGTAAAGTACGTCGAATTTTTAAGAAATATAAATTGTTTCAAAAACTGTGAAAAAATCCATCAAAAATTGGCCATATAATTATATTAAATCAATGAATGGAAAATCATTACGTCAAACATCAGTCATTACATAATATCAAATATTATTAGGAAACTGCAGTTAAAATTTGAAGTAGATCGGATGAAAATTGACTGAGCTTGCACATCGCCCGACATAATGTATGTAGGTACCGGGAGACATGTTTAATGTAGGTACCGGGAGACATGTTTAATGTAGGTACCGGGAGACATGTTTAATGTAGGTACCGGGAGACATGTTTAATGTAGGTACCGGGATTTATTTTTTTTTAATTTTTTTTTTTTTTTTTTTTATAATTTCTTGTAGTAAAGATAAGAAAAACAAAAGTTTTTTTTAATTTTGAAACGCATCAGGGCTTTATGTGAAATTAAAACTTTTAGCGCATTTAAAAACTGTTTCGGCACATAAACACTCTTTGATATCATTTTTTGATTAGTTAAGGAAGCATTTAGCCCCCCCTAAAAGAAAATGGTAAAAAAAAGTTACAAGGTAATATTACCCTAATGGACGAAGGCTACCCTTTGGCTACAAGGGCTGTATCATGAATTTTATTAACTATCCCTTGTAGCCGAATGTTTAAGGATTATGTTAATATATTTTTGATAAAAGAAAATTGTATATTATTCAGTTATTCCAGCGAAACAAAAATATATTGTAATTTATTTGGTTAATCTTTTGTATTTTTGAATAATGATTGGACTCCTGTTTTATTGTGTGTAATATTTGTTGAAGGATGTGTCTCATATAATGCATGATAGGAGGAAAAACTCTTTAGAACACTTCAGAACGACCATTTGATAAAAATACAAAGTTCATAACTTGGAGAACGAAAATTTTTTTAATTTACGGAATTAAATATTTGTAGGAAGTTGGGGTCCAGTTTGCCCCTTTATCTTCATAAAGTGGACAGGACGAAGGGCGGGGGGCTTATAAAAAGTTCAAGTTAAAAGGAAGTCCGACCCTTTGGGGCCTAACTTGACGAAGACTAATGCTCCCCAACTCCTTGGCCAGCCAAAGTATTCTCTTTACTTATTTTTAGCTTTATAGGAAAGTAAAGTAAATCAAAAAATATATTAGGAAATAGTTAATAAATAATAAAATAATTACATAATAAACAATGTTAATTTAAAATAATGATAATAAACTGTAAAAGTAGAAAATAGATACTCCACACTATCTACAACGAGAATCACAATCATCAAGGATCAGAATGAGCTAAATTCAGACATTTTGAACATTAAATGTTTACAATCAAATGTATTTTTGTAGTTGAAATAGTGTCTATTTCATAATCAGATTTAAAATGGGGGATTACTACCATGTAACTTTCTTTTTACAATTTTTTTTGTTATGGGCTTAAATGCTACCTTAACTAATAAAAAACTGGCGGATAAAAGTCAATCCTGAAAAATCCTCCCACATAACATTCATCCTTTGAAGATCCAATTGCCCTTCCATCAATCTTTACTAAAGTGAAATCAGTGAAAAAACACAAGTAACCTACCTAGGACTTACACTTGACCGACGACTTACTTGGAGCCAACACATACAAAAGAAAAGACAGGAAACAAACAGCCGTTTTAGACTACTAAACAGACTAATAGACTCCCGCTCAAAACTATCTTTACAGAACAAGAGACGGATATACACTACTACACTTCAACCCACCTGGACGTATGGCTTGGAAGTTTGGGGGTGCGCCAAGCGATCCAATCTCTGCAATCCAAAATACTCCGCAAAATAGTCAATGCTCCATTCTATGTTTCAAACTTCACTATCCATAACGACCTAGAAATCCCCTCTGTCCAAACCCTGTCCAAAACCCTGTCCAAAACCCTGTCCAAAACCCTGTCCAAAACCCTGTCCAAACCCTGTGCAAAACCCGATACCTTAACTTCCACTCCCGTTTGCCTGGTCACGACAATCCTCTAATCAATAACCTATCCTCATCCTCCATTCCCGGTAACCCTCACCGTCGCCTTAAGCGCAAATGGCCAAGAGACCTATTGTGGTCTAACTATGTAATGTTAATATGAAATGTGTAAATAGCTACTTTAATAGTAAATGTAACTTGTTTTAAAAGTTCAAGACAATAGGTTTTGGCCAATGGGCCTTTTTCCCTATCGGTCTTTCAAGACATGTAATCAAGAACAAAATAATTACAAAAAAATACTGGATGTATTGTGTGATTTTCGAATAAAGATATATATATATATATATAAACTAATAAAAATTGATATCCAAGAGTGTCAATAAATAATAGATTGAAATTATATATTTTATATCTCGAGTTTGGAAAATGATATTGACATGATTCATTCACCAATTCATTTGTTTTAGAGAGTAGATTAAAGAACAAATACAATCGTTAAACAATGATTTATATTTCCTCAAATAAATTCAAAAATATGCTCTCGTTTTCAATTAAACTGGATTTATACATTTATTTTTACACCAAAAATAATAGCAAATTTAAAATCAGCACCACATGAAACCTTAATGTGGCGAATGTCATTAAAAACAAAAAATAAATAGTTTTTTCCTCCAATACCAAAAGATACCGTAGACTCCTCGGCTCTTCCGGAGATGAAAAAAGTATTATTTTCTGTTTTCGATGATATTTACCTCATTAAGGTTTCATGTGGTGCTGATTTTAAATCTGATATAATTTGAGGTGAAAACAAAAAATGTATAATGCTAGTTTACTTCGAACGTAAACAAATAGGTGAATTTCTTTGACGAAATAAACTAAACAGCAAAAAAACCGGCGCACCTGAAATATTGTTGTTTTTTTCTTTCTAGTGCAAATAATTTAATTTTTTCTGAGTTAACAGATGGAAAAATATTGAAAAACAAGACATATCTGAATAGGAAACAAGTTTTATTTACAAAAACTCCAAACTCGTATAAAATAATAGAATATTCTTCGGCAATGTTTCTCCATTACATTTCTGATATTATTTTTTTCAATTTTTTTTAATAACGGGTAATTCCTCCCCTTGCTTGCATCAAAGCCTGGATTCTCCTCGCCATGCTGTTGCTGTTGTTTAAGCTGGCTACTCTTTCCTGTTCGATATCGTCCCATTCTTCCACTAGCGGGGTTCGGAGGTGTTGAAGGTCCATGGGAACATCGAGTCGCCTTCGGATGCACCTCCCTACATTATCCCAGGGGTGTTCTATGGGATCAAGGTCGGGGCTGCGGGCTGGCCACTGTAGGGTGCGTATACCGCCTTCATTAAGATAGTCTGTAACCACATTTGCAAAATGTGGCCTTGCGTTGTCATGCTTAACCATGAAATCATCGCCTATGAAAGGGGCGAATGGCACTACATACCATTCCAGAATGTCGGATATTTACCTTTGTGCAGTTAGATATCCTCTCTGGAACACATGAAGATCAGTCTTCGCCACTAAAGTGATTCCACCCCAAACCATTACAGACCCACCACCGTAAGGCACCCTTTCGGAGATATTGCAGGGTGCAAATCGCTGTCCTGGCCTTCTCCACACTCTAGCCCGATGATCTGAAGCAAAGAGTGATAATCTCGATCCGTCAGTAAACAGTACTCGAGCCCAGTCGTTTACTGTCCACGCCGAGTGTTCCCGAGCAAACATAAGACGGGATGCCCGGTGTGCTGGGGTGAGCTCAACTGCAGTAGCTGGAGCCCTTGATTGAATGTGAGCTTCATGAAGCCGCCTCCAGGTCGTATCCATACTAATACTCACATTTCGAGCAATTCGAAGCCTTTGATTGGTCTCCACGGCTGTCTGAAAGTGATTTCTTAATGTCTGCATCACAATAAATCTATCATCAGCGGGAACAGTCACTCTGGGCCGACCTGAACCTGGCCTCCTAGTTAAGTTACCAGTCTCCCTGTACCTCTGGGCCGACCTGAACCTGGCCTCCTAGTTAAGTTACCAGTCTCCCTGTACCTCTGGGCCGACCTGAACCTGGCCTCCTAGTTAAGTTACCAGTCTCCCTGTACCTCTGCACTGCCCTGTGAACGTTGGTTTCTGGTATCCCTAAGGACCTAGCAACATATCGCTGGCTTTTCCCATCCTCTACCAAAGCGACGACCCTCGCGAGCATTTCGGTGGTTAAAACCATTGTGAACAGCTAAGTAGATACGGATAAGACAAAAAATGGCTTTTAAAAAAGAAAATGTTGCGAAAATGAACGTGAATGTATAAATGAACGTAACTACACAACGACTGTAGATGAACTAATATGGAAAGTATTATTATTTCTAGGGCAGGAAAGGACTTGCTAGGGAATCATTGATAAGAAAGTCTCTCTAACCGTTATCTCGGCAGACCAAAACAAACAATACGCTCAGAATGTAATTTTCATACATGTTAAACGCAGTTTAATATGTATAAAAATTTAATTAATTTACTCTCTAAAAGAAATGAACTAGCAAAAAAATGATGTAGATATACTTTTCTAAACTCGATATATAAAATAAACCACTTTCAATATATTTTATTTTATTTCTCGGCTCCTAAGGCGCATTGGACGGAACGCTCGGACACGAGGCAACTATTTTTCGATTTAGAATCACCAGAAAAAAAATTGGGCCAAATCTGTAAATCCACCACTGTATCCTACCCTTGTTAGAATATTTCATGTGTACTTTGGAAGTGTGCTTTCAACGTGCGATTGGGCCGATATAAAAAAATAATTATTGATTTTTTTCACATTCGGGGAGGTTTTCTTGTTAGTGCTGTCGTTTCAAATTACTCAAGCATTCATAACATTGCTTATTATAATGATGATAATTCCTTCACAGAAAGTAAGTAAAACTTTCACAGGGGGATAGCAACCATAAACAATATATTATTAAAATTAAGGGAAAAGGAAATGGTGGAGTTAGTTTTGCGGTTAGACCGCAACGAACAGCGGCTCTTAAAAAAAAGATAAATTTAATTTAAATAATGAAATATCTCGTTGGAACACCACCGCTCCCTGGCGCGCTCTCTAGCAAGCTTAATATTACTATATTTTCACGTCCTAGCACATTCTGAAGGAATACTGCACATTTCAGGGCAGTTAATATATATATATATTAGTAAAATAATGGTTTTGTATTTGAATTCATCAAAACTGCTAATAAAAGGATTTCTGTATGTCTGTATTTCCAACGAAATGTTTGTATACCATAAGCCGAGTTGAGCCATGGCTTATGGTGAACATTTAAAATTTTGACTTTGATGTTAGGTATATTCGATTTAAAACTTGATTAAGGGCATTAGAAGGTCGAATTTCGAATCAAGTCGTTAAAGAAGAACTAACTAGAGCTTACATGATTCTGAGGGTCGCTGAATTCGAATCCGAGGTCTGTTTCACCCCATCGACGCAAAAGGAAGGTCATTTTTAGGAGAAATATGTCTATTTTGCAAAAATGAATTTTTGACTGCAGATTCATTTTTGCAAAATAAAAGAAATCCGCACATGGCGTAGAGTCTAAGAAGAAATCCGGATGCACCTACCATATGTGTAATTATTACAAAAACAATCTATGTTCAAATATATCGACGAATATTTCAAGGACAGATATGTTTATTTTGCAAAAATGAATCTGCAGTCAAAAATTCATTTTTGCAAAATAAACATATCTGTCCTTGAACTATTCGTCGATATATTTGAAAATAGGTCGTTTTTGTACACATATGGTAGGTGCATCCGGATTTCTTCTTAGACTCCACGCCATGTGCAGATTTCCTCCGATGGAGAAGCGCTAAAATTGAACAAACCTCTCAAAGTTAGGTTTATTGTTGGTAAGAGAAACCATGTTATACATATAAATTAATGCTTTATTATATAATGGAGTAGTTCGGACGAAAACGAGATCACGTAATAACAATTTACCCGTAGCCCATTATAGCTCTGAAATGGGTGCATATGGTGCTTGCATTAGCTATGCATAATATAACTACAGTCATATATTATGTACATCGTAGGATGTGATATTGTGCAATGATTGCATATCGGTGCAGTTAATGTTCGCATGCGTGGATTGTAACCGTATGCACGATATTAGTTTTTTTATAAAGCAACTCCGAAACGATGGAGATAACAGGTAAAGAAATGTGGGTAAAAATGCAGTTTCACGCCCTCCAAACCGATTTCTTTCAAATTTTGTACAATAACGTATTTTGATGCACTAAACACGAATACTATAAAAAAAAAAAAAAAAAAAAAAACCGTCGGATTTAACTACGAAAGAAGTTAAGCACTAAAGTTCACTGTTATGCAGGTTATGAGAGCTATTAATTATAGCGAGTTGGATTGACTGGGGTTTTGTTATCTTCTTGAGCGAGCGTAGCGAGCGGAAACGCATATCACGTATGCCCTTAAGCGACTGGTGAGGATGCCCTTAAAATTAACAATATTTTCGAATAAATGGTTTCTGAACATTTCAAATGAGAGTTCTCTGTTTCCCAATGTTACATATCTGCGCATGCGCGTGTTTACAAATACGCTGATGACGCCTAGTTTTATAACCTTCCTAACTTTAGTGCTTAATATTATATTATATTAATTTTAGCGAGTTGGATTGACTGGGGTTTTGTTATCTTGTTGAGCGAGCGTAGCGAGCGGAAACGCATAGCATGTATGCCTTAAGGTCGTCATTTATGCCTTAATGTCGTCACAAATTTAGTTGTTTACATTAGCTCTCATAACCTGCATAACAGTGAACTTAAGTGCTTAATAACTTCTTTCCTAGTTAAATCCGACGTTTGTTTTTTTTTTTTATCGTATTCGTGTTTAGTGCATCAAAATACGTTATTGTGCAAAATTTGAAAGAAATCGGTTTGGAGGGCGTGAAACTGCATTTTTACCGAAATGTGTGTGACATTCGTGTTAGACAGGCAAGAAAAACATTTTATTTAGACCAATACAAACGTATTATGCACAACAAACATGATTTTTTCAGGTTACATTTAAAGATTTAAAATATGCTAGTAGAGTTTGTTTTTTATTTGAGATAATTTTCACTGTCCCAGCTGATAAAATACGGCACTGATGGAATCTGGAAGAGTTTGATGGTATCTTCGCACTAGTTTTTCCATGTGAGTGAAAAATGGATCAACCTCCAATTCTCTATGGATCTGGCTGTTCCTTACGAACCAGGGAGCATTCGACACTATTCGGAGTACCTTGTTTTGAAATGTTTGTAGATGTTTTAAGTGTGTGTTACTAGCACCAACCAGACAGGGCATGCGTAAGTTAGTATTTGTATAGAAGTGTATTTTAGGGAAGTCGTGTTCAAAACATTCTTGTGGCGATTCATGAACCAAGCTCATCCAATTAACCCATCTCCTGTGAATGGATGCTCAATTCAATTTCTTTATAAAATTGGTAAGCCACTCTGTGAACATTACAGAGCCCTTAAGTTAGGGGGCTCATATTACAACCCTCGACATGTTGGAATTTGAACACGCATAACGAACCATTGTTACTTGAAAAATTACATTGTATCTACACAGAAATAATCTCTGAAATCCTCTACGCTAGTCAATAAGGAACTAGATGGATTTTGAATGGACGTATACTGTAATTATAAGCAAATTGCTTAGCTCTCAAAGTTTTTTAGCTCAAGGAAGCAAATAAAACATTTTTACGCAGAAACTATCAGCTGCAACTCAGTGAGAAGGCTCCAGTGGTGAGAGCCTTCACTGAACTATCATTTTAAATTATCACCGCCAATGTAAGCCCGCTGTATGAATAGATATTGAGGGGGCTCATAATATATGCAGGGCTCATATTACCACCTTTACCGTGATCGTGTGGACAAAACCGCAAAAACGTTTTTAAGCGTTTCAAAATATATCTGAGGCGTGTAAGGCATTCTGCCGAATGTAGGGCAGCTATTTTTATCCATTCTGGTGTTTGTTTTACATTAGACAGCTGTAATTCAATTTGTAGAATGATTAATTTAATTTTTTTTTTTTTTTTTTTTTTTTTTTTTTTTTTTTTTTTTTTTTTTGTAATTAACTCTTCTTTTCTTTTATTTCATCTTATATTCCTTTTTTGCCTGTGTTTAATTGAATGTTTCCCTTTTGTAGCGTTAATTAGCCCCCCCCCCTGGAATTTTCACTCCTTCCTTAAAAACAGCAGCCCTTTTGGAAAACGCAGTGATGCCAACATAGCCAAAATTATTTATTTATTGTGTTTGGTATTTTGTAGGATAAACACACTGAGTTAAGTCTTCTAAGGGATCAGGAATTGATTATAAGTTTATATATTATTATGAATCCAGGATTTATGGATTTTAATTAAATATATTAAAGGCTTAAAAATGATTAGAGCTTTAACTTTAAGTCATAATAAAAATGCAATTATTCATGGGATAAAAATGTGATTTCATTAACGAATCTGCTAGGTCTTCATATGAGATCGTATAATCCTGTATTTGGTAGATATGTTAAGACACTGTCTATGTACTGGCTACCTTCAGCGAGAAGTTCACACATGTTGTAAGGGATGGTCAAGTCATGTCGTCTTATGCAGTCTGTAAGTAGTTATGTTTTATTGTCAAGTCAGTATTACATATTTCACAGAGTGGTTTATCTTGTCTTGTCATTAAGTACTGGTGAGTAAGTCTTGAATGGCCAATCCTAAGTCGAGCCAATACAATCTCCTACCTCCTATTGACGATATCATTAAAGATTTTCATTGAGAGGAGATCGTTGACCGTTGATGATGCAAGGTAGGGATTGTCGGGGTTCGGTCTCTGCTACTTAATAAAACTACATTTTATCATAAAAATGGTTTTATTGTGCCGACGTTTCGGCTTGAACTTCAAGCCTTCATCAGGGCTGTAAAAAACAAGTAGGACGGATGTAGTACTGAAATATACACAAACACATATATACATACTACATACATATGTGGAAAAAGACAAAAACATAAAATACTAGAACATAATATATAGAAGAACAATGTGCTCTAGAAGTGTTGGGATTATTAGGAAAACAGATATAAGAATAACAGATTACATATTAGATTAGATATAAGAATAACAATATGGGCTTACCGATGGGAAGATAGAGAACTATTCCTCACAAATGCGGGATCATTTCTGACAGTTAATACAGGGAAATATAGGAAGAAAGGAGTTGGTGAGGGGGAGGGGGGTTCTGGACCACCCAATGGACAGAGAACATAGAAGATGAAAGAAAGAGCGGCAAAGTACAGTAAGGGGTCATAAAGTCATAAAATGCTGTGTTAATGGAAAGGGAGGCAGGTATAAAGGGCTATATTGCAGGCGGTATAGGGGATTAGGATGGAGTTTTTAATAAATGGAAGATGTTGGAGTAGGTAGAGGAGATGACTTCTTTGTCAATTTTGTCATTAACTGGATTATTTTCTAGGTGGATAAAAATTGATTCGGAAAGGAGGCGTTTTTCTTCGTTGGATTCAGTGGAAAGGATGGAGTATTGGTCAAAACCAAAGTCATGTCCGTCTGTGATGGCATGTCTAGTTAAAGCTGTCTTTATGTCTTTATTCCGTACATCATTTTTGTGGTTGTTGATACGTTTTCTTACTGGGTTTTTAGTCTGTCCAATGTACGCACTATTGCAGTTGGGTGTGATGCAGGGGATTCTGTAGACTACATTGGTCCTGTCTTTTTGTGGGATAGGGTCTTTAAGAGTCGTATGTAAGTTTTTCAGTTTGTTCTGTGTCGATAGTCCTAGTTTTAGAGTGGGGAATGTATCGCGTAGGGATTTTTGGATTTTTTCTGTGAGGTTTGGGATATATGGGAGGCCTCTGAATTGAGGGACAATATTATCTTGGGTAGTGGGGATGGGTTTAGGGTTATTAAAAGAATTTATGAGACGGGTGATAATGTTCGTAGGAAATCCATTGGTAGTAAGAATATCGAGGAGTCGGGATTTGTTGGCAGGGTGAAATTTGGTGTCGGATAGGGAGAGGGCTCGATTTATTAGGTTGCTGGCAGTATTGAGGATTTGGTGTTTGGGGTGTGAGGAAAGGTAATGGAGAAGTCGTCCCGAGTAAGTGGGTTTGGTATACCAATCAGTGGATATAGAGCCGTCTGTATTTCTAATAAGGAGTATGTCAAGGAAAGGGAGGGAGTTGTTAGTTTCGGTCTCGATGGTGAATATTAACCGGGGGTGGTAGGAGTTAAAGGCTGTTAGAATTTCTGGAATCTTATCAGGATTAATTATGAGGAAGAGGTCGTCAACATATTTTTTAAGGAAAATAATATCTTCGGGGAACATGGGGAGGATTTGGTCAAGGAGGTCATTAAGGGTAATATTGGAAAAGTCAGGAGCGAGGCAGTTACCCATGGCGAGGCCAGAGATCTGGTTGAAGAATTTATCTTGGAATAGGAGGTATCCGGATTTGCAGCAGAGGGATAGGGATTCAAGATACGAAGATCGAGATAGCTTGGTGTGTGGTTCGAGGGTGGTCCAATTCTTCTCAATAATTTCTAGGGTTTTATCTATGGGAATGTTTGTGAAGAGGGACTGGGCATCTAGAGAGGCTAAAATGAAATTTTAGCCAACCTGGAAATCCCGGCTCACAAAAGTAAGTGATAACATTTATTTATTTAATAGACTTTCGATTTAAAAATATGTCTTCATCAGATCCCGAGCTGACATCTTTCATATAACCTCAGTTCCAGTACTTAATAAGTATATAAATACATGTTTTTAATTGTTTTTCGAGTGTGTTTGTTTTAAATGTTCTTGTAAATATTTCTTTGTGGCAACACTGTTTTACTAACTTACCAGTCTATAGGCAACTACCTTATTAGCTTCCTGGCAGCCCTGATCCACTGCCTCTCCCATCTGGTGCCATCTCACAGATACCTAACCTCTCTATTTTGGTGGCAACACTGATTCAGTGCCTCATAATTCAGCTGGCAACACTGATTAACTACCTTATTATTCAGCTGGCAACCCTGATCCACTGCCTCTCCTATCTTGTGCCATCTCACTGCTTCCTAACCTCTCTATTCTGGTGGCAACACTGATTCAGGGTCTTATTATTCAGCTGGCAACCCTGATTCACTGCTTATCCAGTCTGGTGCTAACTCTCTGTTCCATGTCTCTCTATTTTGTTGGTGTCACTGATTCACTGCCTCATTAGCCAGCTGGTAACCCTGATTAACTACCTTATTATTCAGCTGGTAACCCTGATTCATTTCCTTATTAGCCTTTCGGCAACCCTGATCCACTGCCTCTCCCATCTGGAGCCATCTCACTGATTCCTAACCTCTCTATTCTGGTGGCAACACTGATTCACTACCTAATTATTCAGCAGACACCCCTGATTCACAGCTTAACCAGTCTGGTGCTAACTCTCTGTTTCATATCCTCTCTATTTTGTTGGTTTCGCTGATTCACGGCCTCATTAGCCAGCTGGTAACCCTGATTCACTACCTTATTATTCAGCTGGCAACCCCGATTTATTTCCTTATTAGCCTTTCGGCAACCCTGAACCACTGCCTGTCCCATCTCTCTGTTTCGCAAACTCTCCAGTCTTTATTTTTCCCCCTTAATTCATAAGAAAACTTATTATCTTAATAGTGCTCTAGAAAAAAATTAATTATACGAACCAAACGATATTATTAGTATTGTTTCATGAAGAGAGTCAAATTTTATTTTGAACAAAAAATTAATTTTATTCGTTGTTTTGCAATAATTAGTAATATATTTATTTCCAGTCACAAAAAAAATACATCCAAAAATTAAAAAATCCTACAAAATAAGATCTTTAAAAATATAATTGCTTTGTATTAATAAAATTATTTTTATTTGAAAATAAGCATCTTTGAAAATACGAGAAAATTGGTTGTAATGTTTGTTTTTTTTTCTAGCCGCATTGTCCAATACCCAAAACTAGGACGCCTACGAGTTAACTGAAGTTTTGGGTTTTAAAGAACAGTCCGGAAGAGACTGCGATAGAGGACTCGATGGTGCTTATTGGCAAATGACAACAATGTGAGTTCTACCTAGATTTGGCTCAGTTGCGACTGACGTAGGGTTAATGAAACTGGCTCAGAAATACAGGAACACTTGAAGGCCCTACTTTGATTACATCAATACCTATATAGTAAAAAATTGAAAACAATGTATTTGAAATATTCACTCATTTAAATTTTGAAATAATAGATATATGAAGGAATAATAATAAACTCATTGATAATAATGAAACTTTATTTCTCAAGTGAAAATTATATAAAAAAAAAAATATTTGAGGGTATATTTGTGCAGAAGTACATAGGGTATAAATACTTTTAAAAATAACGGACGTGAAAACATTGAAATATGATAAAGTGCAATAACATTTAAACATAAACTAACATACACACAATCAATTAAATACAAGTCAGTCTATATACATATAAATGTTTATATGATTACCTCCTGTCGGCACATATAAAACAAGGATTAAAACATACATTTATAGCCATGGTAAAATCTACAGGTGTACAGTTTTCTAAAAATATTAAAATTCACAGCCAATACATCTAATACAAATTACGTGGCACCTAAGACTAGAGATCATAAAAAGGGAATATTCGATATTTCCAAAATAATAAACTTACACTTATACAATAAATACTATTTGGTGCCATAAACTTTACAATGAGCGGGTGACAGAAACGACTTAAAAGGTTAACAAAAAGGTATATTCACAATAAGAAGTCAGGTCTTTGTTGCGTAAGAAAAGACAAGGAACGTTTAATGTTAATTTGTTGTTTACTATCTATTTAGGAGCCATTTCTGGGAGGCAAATTAGAGGAAATTACAATAGAAATATTTTTTTGGTTTCGATAGAGTTACATTAAAATATAACATGATTGAATTTTAATTTGATTTTCATGATTTTATCTTAAGACATTGTCATAATAGACTCTGGCTTATTGAATATATTTTCAGTCTGTCAATTTGATTAGAATATACAATATTTTTAATATACTGTGAAGTTGATTATTTTATTTATTTATTTATTGAGATGTCACAACGAGGCGATATGCTCTTTAGGTCAATGTGCGAACAAAGCTAACAATTATACAGCACCGTACAAACATGTCTTACAATGAATTTGGGAATATATTTCATAAAATAGTAATGTTGAACATTTGGATTGAAAATGCAACAAAAATAAATTTTTTAATTAAAAAATTAAACATGAAAATATATGTTATATTACCTATATATATATATATATATATATATATATATATATATATATATATATATATATACACCTTCAAACCTTGTAATTTTAAATGAATTATAATGTTAAATGCATTTAAATGTTAAGTAAACAATAGTGTATTAAAAAAGTTGAAATTTCTTTTTAAGTATCAGATATTTTAATATATTGTCTATGTGTGTACTGTCCTCTGTAAGTAGTTCGTGTAAATCATTTGGTAAGTCAATGTTTTCTCTTTCTCTGCAGTCTGTAAGTAGGTGTTTAATTGTCAGTGGAACGTTGCAAAGTACAATTCGGTTTGTCCTGTTTTGTCATTAAATATGAATGTGTCAAGTGTGAATGTCCGATTCTTAGTCTAGTAAGCACGACTTCTTCTCGCCTTACATTCCGGATACTGCAACTCCAGGCTCCTATTGTCGGCTTAATATCCCGTAGCTTGTTGTCTTGTGTGTATGTCAAGTTGATTAGATATATTTCTAAATATACTGTCAAGTGATTAGGCATATTTCCCATTTACTGTCAAGTTGATAAGGAATATTACCAATTTACTGTCAAGTTGATTGGACATATTTCCCAAAATACAATCAAGTTAATTATGTATTCTTCTTAATATTCTGTAAAGTTGATATGAAATATTTCCAATATACTATAAAGATGATTGGAAATATTTCCCAATATGCTGTCAAATTGATTAAGCATAATAGTACCAATATACTGTCATGTTGATTGAATATATTTCCCAATATACAGTCAACTTAATTATGTGTTTTCCCCAATATACTTTAAAGCTGATTGGACATATTTTTCAATATACTGTAAAGTTGATTGGACATAATTCCATTATACTGTAAACTTGATTAGACATATTTTCAATCTACTGAAAACTTGATTAGGCATATTTTCAATATACTGCCAAGTTGATCGGACATATTTCCCATAATAGTATCAATTTAATTAGGCAAATAAAATTACCACTGATTACTTTCAGAAACATAACAATTCAATAATGTATGACAGATGGCCGATTGATTTTTGTATGAAAGTTCTTAATTTTAATCTTGAATATTCAATATACCTTAATTAAAATCAGTTTGAATTAAAACAATTTACAGTTATATTATGATTTGGTATTGAGATGGCTCAGTAAAACATTCTTCCACTTTCCTTTAATCTTTTTAGCAGACAAACGAACTAAGACCTGACATCGTTTAACTCAGAGAGCTAACGATATTCACTACACACTTACGATAACTTATAACAAACACTACAGGAGATCCCGCTACACAATACTATACGATTGATGAACATGACTTTATAATTATGTACATTCTTAATATTATTGTTACATTCCAGTAATAAAATATTTATGCTTATACACTACTTTTTCTTTTTCAAAAATTCCTCGCATAAAAAGCTAATGCCATTCACGCAAAACTACGAAGGGACAGTCGTCAGAATAAAGGAAAAGCATTTTTTTAATAAGAAGTTACGTTTAGTGTTCAAAGTTTTATTATTCCATTAAAATATTTGCTTTGAGACATTAAACTAATTTAATCTCGAATATTAACATTTTTCGAAGTAATGCTTATTCTTTATTCCAATTATCGGAATTAAAAAGACACAACAAGAATTATCTCTCTAGGAATAAGTATCAGAAATTGGTTATACTTTAATTTAATTGAAATGAAAAGGTCAATTTAATTGAATGGTATTACTTAAGAAAAGTTAAAAAATACAATTAATTCACAATCAGCCGCAATCATTAACTCAGATATTATGTACAAATATAGAGAATGTTTTTAGAATTTTATAAATAAAGGTTTTGAATGTCAATAGTTCAGTTTCATTTTTTTACATTTCTTGATGCGTTTCAAAGAAATCACACTTTTTTTTTGGACATTTAGAGAAAACTTTATGTTGTATTTTTTCTTTCGTTTGTTTTATATTTTCAGATAGGAAATACGCTCTCTCTTTCAAAGAAAAAAATCAAAATAAGAAAAACAAGAAGTGCTGTGAATACACTTAATTGCAAAATTATTTCATTTCTTACAAGATATTTTCTGGCCATTACCTAATTTTCAGAATTTTTCACATTTTGAATAGACTTGTATATTTGAACATTTTAAAAATTACTAAATAAAATGTAAATTTTTTTCCAGTGCGACCTCTTTCTCTTTACCAAAAGATAAGAAAATATAATGCTAACTACTTATTAAGTACTTGAGTTATGTACAATATAAGTATCAAATTTTTCGACATTCAGTTGTGTGTTCATTCTTAAAATAGACACATAATAAATGTAGGAAGTTTATTGTCCATTTAAACTGTTGTTATTTTCAGTTAATGTTTTTTGTTCATTTTATTTTCTAATAACTTGGAATAAATATGCTCCTACTTCATTAAAATAGATAATTTATTTTAATAGTTATTATTATTTTGATAATCAGATCATACATTTCAATCCAAAGTATTTTCTTTTTCTTCTTTTGTAATATTTTAAACGGTTTCTCATTCTTTCATTATTTTGATTAAAGCATTTTGTTATATTTTAAGAATCAAAAAAACAATTGACAAGTGTTTGTTTTAAAGTGATTGTATACGTTTGTGTCTAGGATTCATGAGGTCGTAGAGTGGGAAACATATTTTGCTTGAAAAGAAAATTTTTTAAAAAAGAAAAAGTTTTATAAATATCTTAAAATGTAATTGTTTTAATGAAAACTTGTTGAATAAATTAATATCTGATGATGCTTTAGGAATGGGATTTTGAACGTCTGAAACAACCACTCTGCTTGTCCCATGAAACTGCGCTTCGAATAGTTTGTCCGTCGTCTTCCAAATCTTACTCGGTTTTCACTTTCATGACAGATTCTGCGACAGCTATCCATTCATTCTTGGCAGCCTGGAACCATGTCAGCCCTAGATTGTATCTCCCATTGAGATTGGCGTGCTGGCAGTGCGAGAACCACCAACCTCCTTCGTAGTTCTCGGCACAATGAGTGTTGCTCACGTCCCTATCTGAGTCCTTAGCGCTGAACTGCATTCCATTCTGATATGCTAGAGCGTCAGACGCGTTGCCCGAAAAGCCGGACACGGTGAGGGGGAAACCCTCTTCCCTACTTCCCACACGGAACTGAGAGTACTCTGCAGACCAATGCTTTCCGTAGATGTCTACCATCTCCACTCGCAGCCTGCTTCTGTTGTTGTTAGTCAGCAAATGAAGAGCTTCATTTCCGATCCAGAATTCACCTGGTAACACAAAAAAAAAAAAAACCCTAGATTAAGAACAATTGAAAAAATAATATAAATACTACATTACAAAATTATGAAATTTTGAAACTCTTAAAAAGGGTAATACTATTTTGTAGGCCAAAATCAGTGCAATTTTAACCATTTTTTTGGGAGTATTCAATCTTGTACAATATATTTTATTCAATATATATTTTTTTAAAGTATTCATTATGTTACAAGATATTTATAGAACTTTATATTTTAGGAGCGAGGTTAGAGCACTGGTAGAGCACTCGACTAATGAACCCTCATTGTTAATATTATGTCCATGTTTGTCAAAATATGGCAATTGATTACGCGAAAGAATGAAATTGCCTACAAAACAAAACACTTAATTAATGATACTACTACAAACTTCTTGAACTCAAAGAAATGAAAATATTTGGTTCTTTCTGGCCAAAGATAAGAGTCAGAAAACTACAATTAAGTAAATTTTCAATTATGTAAACTTTAAATCGATTTAATTTTTGTTCAAGCATTATTTTATTTTATTTTTCCGAATTAAATAATTTTTTATTTTCTTAACATTTGAATTTTTGTTCTTTTTAATATTTTATCTATAGTGTGAGATGTATATAACTTGTTACTTGGCTGTGGACAGGTAGGGGGAGGTGCCTTGCTGGGTTTCAACTCCTCCCTCTCCTAGTCTTGCGCCTAGCAGAGAGGAGGCACTAGAGCTGGCAACATCGAGCCCCCTCTATGCTTTCCCCAAGTTACAAGTTATATCTTTCACCCATTTTTTATTACATTTAACAGATTCAAAGTGGCACACTGATCCGAGTGGTTAAATTGCCTTTAAAATAAGAAAAACTACTCACTGTTTGGTGTGCCGAATCCAATAGCATATTCCTCCCAAAGCCTGTTGAATGGAACGGAACCATCTTTCCGTCGCTGGACGAGCGTCCAACCGGAATCACAGGCAGCTAGCCTAGGTCTTCCTCCGAGGCTGATCATCTGCAAGCTCAGACCATCGCTTCCTCTACAATCTGCAAAAAACAATCATTTATTAACACTGAACATCAGGTTATTCTTCATTTATATATATATTAATTCTTGTGAAAGATGACCCAATATATATTTTCCACTTTTTCTTGTTTCTTTCGATGGCAGGGGGTCGATAAAGCAGTACAGTCTTGGTTCACATTCACTACTTATTTGCTCTATTTTGCCCGACATGTTTTGTGCCTTTGTCGCACCTCTTCAGGGGCTTTCCTTATCAGGAAGTCCTCTCGTCATGTTGTCAAGTCGCACGAAACATGCTGGGCGAAGCATATCAAATAAAGTAGTAAATGTGAACCAAGAAGTATACATATGTACATATATATATGTATATATATATATATATATATATATATATATATATATATATGTATACACCTACTGTAATTATAGTTTTCAATAAGAAAGATGATTAAATTCAATTGGCTTTCTAGACTGTAGTAATCATGAAAATTACTGTGACAGTGAAGGTGTTAAAACATGCCTGTATCTTGTTGTAATGTAATGAATACATTCAACAGGTTACATACAGCTGTGGAAAATTCGACGAAAAGTAATGTTTCCATCTAACTTTAATTTCAATTAAATAAAGTTCAATTACTAATGAGTTGTTTGACCTTTGAGGAAATCAAATTTAGAATTTTCATTTATAGGACATCCAAATATGTAATTGGAAAATGTTAATAAATCTTTAAACGTATTCATTAAATCATAATGAGACTGATTTTAAATAACTCTGATCTTTTTGTTAAGCAAATGATTAATTTTGTCTACACAGAAATTAAATAATGAAAAGTACAGATGGAATGGTTGGGATTCGGCTAAATAAACCTCAATATGATTTTGTTTTAAAAAAATCTATATTTCGTGATATAGATAAAAAAATCTATATTTTCGAAATATAGATTTTTTTAAAACAAAATCATATTGAGGTTTATTTAGCCGAATCCCAACCATTCCATCTGTACTTATCACCTCGACGGCTAACTATCTAATCATCATGTTAAATAATGAAATATTTCTATTAATTGAAAATCTAATAAGATGAGATATTGGCCATAGTCTATTCATGACGCTAATAGATAATTGATAACTTTATTTCAGGATTTGACAATTGCAAGGTAACGAAAACATATCGCACTAGTATTTCTAAAGTGACACAACTCAAAATAAAACTCAACTGAAAATGTGTCACTCTGGCCGATGTAGGTGGAATAGCATTAAGACAGGAAGAGAGACAAAAGTTCCCTCTGGTGTAGAAGCTCTGAAGCTAGGTACATACAGTTTCCATGGTTCATAAAGAGATATTTAACATTTCATTCATTGTCTTAACTGAAAAACACCGATTATTGAGTTGTGTCACTTAAGAAATACTAGTGCGATATTTTGAATTATTTTACGCATTTAACTATAATCACATAATATCTTATAAAATAAAAAGTGTGTGTTAAAACATAGGAAAATTGTCATGGACTCATAGTAATTAAATAAAAAATACTTTTACAAGAATAAATTATTTTCGACGGATTTTTTAATAGAAAATGAAGAACTGTTCACCATTTTTGAAAAAATGAATATTTCTTCAAAATCCTATCTACTTTAATAGATTTAACCTTTTTTGTTCAAAATAATTTTATTTTTTTGTTCTAGATTAAAACTTGCCGCCTACAGTCTATCGCCTGTGAAAACAGGGGGTTTCCGTTCGTCAGGTACAGCGCCGTCATTTAGTTTTCAATGAATTGAAACTTATTTTTGTTCGCTTTAAAATAGGATATAAAACTTATGACTTAAAGAATTGGAAAATATTGATTTATTTGCTTATCCATAAATTTGAAAATGACTTAGATTTTGACGACACAAGTATTTCCCATTAAATCTAGTCGTTTATTGACTTACCTTGAGAAAGTGCGTGAAGATTGTCTTCATACTCGGAGATAATTTCGTTCAGCTTGGACACAACTTCATTCGGATTGTCTCCGGGCTAAAATTAAGAAAAACTGGAATTAATTTAAATATAATAGCAAGTAAATAATGATCACATTATAGAAAAAAAAAAAATCTTAAAATATTGTTGCACAAAATTTTATATTATATATCTGAAGTCTCATTAATGTTTCGTAAAAAAACAATATCAGATCATCCCATAAGTAACGTCGGTTGATGTCGGTGGACTGTAGAATGTGTCGAACCAAGTTATAACAGGATTTTCTTATACAGTACATGCGCGTATATAGAAAATAATTTCGGAGGGGCTGGGAAAATTTCGGGGGGGGGGGGGGCTGAGACCATTTCCGGTGTATGGAATACTAACAATTTAGATCTTGGAAGAGTTTTAGCCAACTTAACCGCTATTACACCCAAAATAGAATATGTTTTATGAACTAAATGATCTTATTTAATTTATTTTTAAGGGTTTTATGAAATTTTTACCGATCAAATCAAAATTTCGGGGGGGGGGGGGGGGCTGCAGCCCCCGCAGCCCCCCCTTATAAACGCCCATTCTACAGTAGCCTGCAGGAGTTGGTCGTCAAGCTCTGTTTCTAGACTTGTACGAGGCTAGTCTTCAAGCTGACGGTTTGTCGCTCGAAATCCTAAGTTTTTCGACTGTTACAACAGGATTTTCTTCTACAGTAGCCTGTAGGGATACGAGGCTAGTCTTCAAGCTTGCGGTTTGTCGCTCGAAATCGTTCAAACCACCGCTGCACTTGTCGCTCACTAATGACATTTTCGCTATATATTTCTACAAGTTTTTGATAAGTTGAAGCAGCATTTTATCTTTTATCAAATTCCCAAACGGTGTCTTGGGAGATTCATTTCAAATGAAATTTCAGCACGGAATAAATAAGTTTCACCAACCAAAACATGATGAATAGAAGTGTATTTAATGCTATAATAAATAAAATATGTACACAAATTGAAATGGAAGGAAGATAAACAGAGAGAATAATAAAAACCGGCATTACTTATGGGATCACCTGAAAATTGTTATAATTTCTCAGGAATTCTTATAATAATAATAATAATAATATTGTGTTATCTGTTAGCCTCAAACAGCTTAAATTATAATATAGTGAAAAAGTTATAATTATCTAGTGTTTAAATAAATTATTATTTAATAATCTTGAAATGATTATTCATTAAGAAATGACATTAAGATTAAATTAAAATTTGTTTCGAAAAGACTTTCTAAACCCTGAAAAATGATAATGAAACACAAATTTTTCCGACTTATTTAATCATAGAAAATTCAGCTCTTGGAAACTTGAGCTATAAAACACAATTAATTTTCTCTCGGGGTACAACAGTTTTGACTTAATTATAACTTTTTACTGACTAATTTTCTTTGATTTTTTTTTTCTTTCTCCTCCTAAAGACCCCCCCCCCCATTCTTTAGGAAATTAATTAAGTTTGAGTGGAGTTTCCCTCCTCGACACTAAATACTTGATAAATGCTTGCATTTCTAAGTCACGCCGACTTTAATGTTATTATTCTTTGGGGTGTATTTTTAATTTTGTCCTTAGAAAGTTAAAATGCTGGAAAAAGTATGAAAAAATTAAATAATACAACACTAAATGTGAATTGATCATTCATTGACTCTCAGGAACTACATCATCAATTTAATTTTTTTCTGCATTTAATTATATCAGGACCTTGGAAGGGAAAGGGAGAATCTGAAAAATTAATGTTTTTTTTTATTTGTTTTTCTGAGTCAGAAAGATGAAGGTAACACGATACTCCGCCTTGTTTCTCTGGTTTGCCTTTAGTTCTCTCACAGTTTCACGTTAAAGTGAATAGCACCATCATCATGAAACATTCAATGTCCGATTTGAAGTGCGAATCCTGGGTCTGAAACGTCCCTCCTAGCATTTTTTTTATTCATAAATCACTTGTAAAAATTATAATTAAAACATTGAATTTAAATTGCATAATTTTTCAATCAGGGTTATGAGTGAGCATTCAATTGAGTAAACATTCGCCTTTGCTATCCTGAAGGACTTCTAGAACTTGGACTTGGATTTCCCAACATCCGGATTTCGGGATTCGCCCTTTCTCTTCCTAGGTCTTCATATATTTAATTGCATCTAATATTTTTTTTAGATATTTAAGAACTAACCTGAACTTTTTGGTGTTTGTATTTCGCCTGCTTGACAGTAGTCATTTTATCCTGGAGATTTGAGACGCTTGAGCCGAGTGCTTGGACAGTCATTTTTTGGTTTTTCTGAAATAATAAATAAATTCTCTATATTAAAGGTTATTAATAAAAAAACCTTTAATTTTTTTATGCGTGCTAATGGCCTTGACAGCCAATGACACAAAAATAAAAATAAAAAAAAAAAAAGTTTGAAGTAATAATTCTCCTAAACTGTTTGAGGAAAAGCTGCAAATTAAATCAGCGCGTACATAAATGAAATGATTTCTCTCTAAATAAGAATCATTTTGATTATGACCTTAACAACCGGAAAGTAAATAAGAAGTCCGTCACGCAGGAGCTGCATAACTAAGCACTTTCCTCAGAATTTGGGTAGTGTAGATTGCTTTCCAGAACAATTTGCTTAAAATATCCTACATAAATAAAATAAAAACATGAATAGTTCTGTTTTAAATTTGTAATGAGTAACTGATCAATTAATAATTTGCTTCCAGAGTTATGTTTACACATGGTACCTATTACACTACGTAATAGATACAAAAAACCTCATATTATCGTATTTTGATCTAACGCAGGAACAGGATACAGTCACTCTAGTTGTAGAAAGCGCTCCTTGCGGCGGCTTTGTGAACCTACGTCTGACGGGCTTTTCTATTGAAATATATTCCGATATTCCCCGCTTTCCGATTGACCGATTCAGCTCATTTTTACAACACTTCTTTCTCATGAGTTACCCACGACGTATACCGCGTTTCGTTACAATACAGCAGAAATTACGACCGGTATGAGTATATTAAGAATTTGGGTCAAGAGTAAACCCCCCCCTTCTAATGAACCGATTTAGTTTATTTTTACAACACATATTTACCTGTAGATTACCACTGCGAATACCGAGTTTCATCGAAATATGCCAAAAATCACGGCTGGTAGTGGCGAATTAGTATTGTGGGTCCGGAGTAAACCCCCCCTTCTAATGAACCGATTTAGTTCATTTTTATATCTCACTTTTCTCTCTATATTACCACTACGAATACCATGTTTCGTTGATATATAACAAATATTACGGCTGACATAGTCAAATTAGTGTTTTGGGTTAGGGTTAAACCCCCCCCTTTCGGTGGACCGACTTTGGTGGTTAACGAACTCGTTCAATCGTTTGCTAATTGAATGCTATATACCAAGTTTCGTGACGAAAAAACAAAAACTCTGGCCGCTATCGTGTTAACAGACACACACACATATATATATATATATATATATATATATATATATATATAGATATATATAAATTTTAACGGGGGTCATTTTCGGTGTCTACTAGGTAGGATCGATAAAGATTCGAAGAAATTTTTCAAAAATTCCGTCATGAGTCCAACCTCAATAGCTACTTTCCTTCGGAGGAAAGTGCTAAAACAGTCGCCTAATTAAAAATTTGATTTTCCGCCGAAATCTATTTCCAGTTATGTCACCGGACATTTCGTGTTTCGAAAAAGGCTACAGCCTCCAAATCTTAACCGATTTCAATGCATATTTTTTTAAAATGAAAGTTATAAAATTTAGAACAATTCTGTCAGATTTTTGTTTTCCCCTTTTAATTAGATTACGTGTAAATAATTTACGAACATTTACAATTGAACATAGAATAATATTTCATTTTTCATCTAACTTATTATCAGCACTGACATCGTTGAAAAATTAGACTGATACATCTTCAATACGTAAATTTATCAACAATGGGATTAATTGAAACAACATCATTTTTGAATGATTTGAAAATATATTTTTATTTGGTAATACTGAAGGAGAGTGTCCTCAGCACCGATTTTCTTCAAAATTTGCACTATTACGTATTTTGATGCACTAAACACGAATCCGTTGAAAAAAAAAGTTGCTCGCAACTAGGAAAGAAGTTATTAAGCACTAAAGTTCACTGTTATGGAGGTTATAAAAGACGGGGTAAACAGCTTATATGTAAACACGCGCCTGCGCAATAGTCCTTAATGACGAATGTAATTGAAATTTAGACTCACCTGTGGTACCTGACTTGGTCGTAAACTGTCGCTTTTGGGCATACGTGCTATGCGTTTCCGCTCGCTCAAGAAAACATCAAAACCCCTGTCAATCCAACTCGCAGAAATGAAAAGAATTCTACGGCCCAAAAGTCGTCCAAGGCAGTCTTCCCTAACCTTCATAACAGTGAACTTTTTTTTAAAATAACTTCTTTCCTAGTTGCGAGCAACTTTTTTTTTTCAACGGATTCGTGCTTAGTGCATCAAAATACGTTATAGTGCAAACTTCGAAGAAAATCGGTGCTGAGGACACTCTCCTTCAGTTTTACCTTTCATTTTTTCCAAGTCTAATCAAGATTGGAATGTTTATTTTCAACGATATTAGCGCTGATAGTAAGTTCGATAAAAAATAAAATAATATTTTATGTTTAATTGTAAAAGTTCCTGAATTATTTACACTTCATTTAATAAACAGAGGAAACGAAAAACACAAATCTGGCCAGACAGAGTTGTTCTAAATTTCATTAGCTTTTATTTAAAAACATATGGTAAATATGAAGGAGCGCGGTCTCCACACCGATCCTTTTCAAATGTTGCACTATAATGTATTTTGATGCACTAAACACGAATCCGTTAAAAAAAAAAGCTCGCTTTTCACTAGGAAAGAAGTTATGAAACACTAAAAATCACTGTTGTGCGGGTTCTGAAAGGTAATGTAACCTACTATGTTTGTCAACATGCGCATGCGCGGGTATGGAAAAGTTCGTAATAAGGATGTCTAATTGAAATTTACCATCAATTATTTATCAATTTATCTCCAGTTAGTTATTCAAAAATATTTTTTTTAAATAATATACCATTCTTTAATTTTTTTTTTTTTAATTTTAAGAAGATATCAAAACTCTAGTCAATCCAACTCACTAAAATTAATAGAATTCTATTAATTTTAGCGAGTTGGATTGGCTAGGGGTTTCGATATCTTCTTGAGCGAGCGGAAACGCATAGCACGTATGCCCAAAAGCGACAATTTACGACCAAGTCAGCTACCACAAGGTGAGTCTAAATTTCAATTACACTTCGTCATTAAGGACTATTGCGCATGCGCGTGTTTACAAATACGCTGTTACCCCGTCTTTTACAACCTCCATAACAGTGAACTTTAGTGCTTAATAACTTCTTTCTTAGAGAAAAGCGAGCTTTTATTTTAACGGATTCGTGTTTAGTGCATCAAAATACGTTGTAGTGCAACATTTCAAAAGGATCGGTGTGGAGACCGCGCTCCTTCACATTTACCAAACATTTTCATTGAAATTGGTTAAGGTTTAGAGGCTGTAGCCTTTTTTGAAACACGAAATGTCTCTTGGCCCCACTGTGCGACGTTTTGCTCTCTTTTCGCTTGCATTATGTTCATTAAAAGGAAGTGATCAGAAGCTAAAATTATCTGAACCAAAAAAAAAAAAAAAAAATCATCAATCATAAGCTTATTAAAAAATTGTGACGAACGCTTCCACCAAATTTTAGAAGCCACTCATGGACGAGTGGGCAATGCACTGATATGCTTTTAGGTTTTTTTATTCGTCAGTTTACCTGAAATTCGGAGAGTGCACAAAAAAAAAAAACCCCTTGATGTGTATGTGAGTGTGTGTTTGTGCTTATTGAGTGGAATGCGTTGCCCGTAGCTTCTGTATTGGATTTATAACTCATAATGGGTTTTCCACTTCGCCCCTTCATCAGGCTTTCCCTACACCGAGATAATGGAGTAATTATTATAGAGGATCTAAAAGCAATGGTTTTAATTAACTTTGATTAATCTGGCAGTCACCCACAAAAATAAAAATAAAAATTAAGAAAATATCGCGGTAATCGAGAAAATAATGTCAAGAGCTATTGCTTCAAACGCGGAAAAATCGGTACTAGTTGTACCGATCTAGAGAAGTGGGTCTCGTTCAGGGATCCGGATCATGAAATGAGAACTAAATTCAAGTTGTGGCAATATGGCGACCGAAAGACCATTTATTAATATTATCAACGAGTTGGATTGACTAGAGTTTCGATATAACCTTGAGCGAGCGTAGCGAGCGGAAACGCATAGCAATTATCCCATTAACATAAGTGCTACTGGTTTCCTAGGTTATATATCATTAGCAGTTATGTTAATTGCATAATTGCTATTCGTTTTCGCTCGCTACGCTCGCTCAAGGTTATATCGAAACTCTAGTTAATCCAAGTCGTTGGTAATATAGATCACTTTTTCTCCGGTGGAAAATGGGCCGATATGCAATTTAACATTGCTTCACAAGAGTACTTATTCAGTCGTTAATAAAGTGCAGGGGGGCAGTTAGTATGTACTCATTGGTATGTAATACCTTATTTACTGCTAAAAAATAGTAATATTATTATTGTTATCTATTCACTTGTACATACCTCATTTAAAATTTGTTTTATCGTTTTTGTAGTACCAATTTCTAGAAATAAAACTATTGTTTAGCCTGTTTAGCAACAACATAATTGTTCTCATAATTTAACAATAACTTGTTCTCAAAAGTGATTTGTATTTATAGATCTATCATTTATCTTACTGGTTAACCTTTTTCTGTTCATTAATTCTGTATTTTCTTAATACAGGTTTTATCAAAAATCTTATTGATTTTTTCTTAGCCGAATCCCAACTAATCCCTGACTGCTTAAAATATAATTGCTTGGAAACTTAAATTAAGTAAAAATTAATGATTTTATGATTAAAATGTTTCTGCACATACCTGTTCTTCCTTGAGGATGGCAATGTCCTGAGTGACTCTAGCCAGATCTATCTCTGACCTTGATATCTCCTTGCGGAGCGCGGGTAGGCTGGTATCGACGCGATTCTCCAGAGCTTCCAGAGACTCCAGGAGTTCCAGAACTGAACCGTGAACCTTCTCCAGGCTGGAGTTTGCTTCGAGGAGGTCTAGCCTCGCCGACAGGTCCATCACTTCGTCCTCCGTCTTGGACTGCCATTCCGCCAGAGAGGCTATCTCGGATCTTAGCTGTCCTCTGCCGTGACGGTGTCTGTTCTCGGCGTCTCGTTTCACCGGTGATAACTGAAACGAAGGTTTTGATGAGTTATTGGTTGATAATGATACGTTCTTCAGGAATGCAGAAGTTGTATCAGGTGCCTTGGTTGGAAAATCTTTCATTATTAGGGTGGGTTTACATCTGAAACTTCTCGCAGGAAATATATGTCAGGTGTCGGATGGATAATTATCATAATTATTATATCCGATACCTGAGATATATTTCCTCCAAGAAGTGTCAGATGTAAACGCACCCTTATTGCTCCTGATAGAAATATATATCTCAGACATGAATTGTTTACAGTTTACATTAGTCACAATTTCTGTCTGACATAAATATCCTGTAATAGCTATCAGATGTAAACGCACCCTAAGTGGAGCTGAAAGATTTCTCTAGTTCATCATAGATATGTAAAAAGTCCTTCACATCTTAACATATAATTACGACTCGTATATTCATTATATAAATGCAGATTTAACCCCAAAAAGGTAAAGATATGACTATCGAAAAAAATAAAAAAATTAATAAATAAAATACATGTATAATATAATTAAGTGAGAAAAAAAAGAAAGAATAATATGATGTATACAACATTTTTTGATAACAAGACTAAATTATACAAACCGAAATTTGAAGAAAAAGCCACTTTCCGGGCAATGAAACCCACTACATTTTGCCCCTAATAAATCGTGGGCTATGAGTTGCCAATATTTATTTTTAGCATTTTCGGATTGTGTAATATACTTAACTTAATGGGCGGCTTTTCCGACCAACAAGTGGGTGAAAACACGCTAAACGGAGTTATCCCAGTGGTAATCACCATAAAAAAAGTCAATAATCCAAAAACTTAAGTCTGTAATTGTGCTTCTGTAAAGGTAACCTGGCCTTTTCTGTGCGACGCAAAGAGAAACCAAACCAACAGAGAGGGACTGTGTTTGGGTTAGATGTTCCTTTTCACTTCCGGAGAATTATGATTTAATTACCGAAATCTGGTTGGGGGGGGGGGCACAAGCACATCAAAGCAGGCCGTGTCAACAAGGCGCTCTTGCTAAACCTGGTTCAAACGGAATTCTAAACCGTCGTTATGGTTCTCTGGCCACAGTGGAACTACAGGAATGGAGTGTGGAGTCGCTCCGTTATGGTTGCTTTGAGTAAGATCCAATCGTAAAATCCATGTCCTTTTTGCTATTTGTGTTTCTGAAAATGGAATCACTTTAAACCCGATATCATTAACTGGTTTTCAGAACATTTCAAAACAATGGTATTTTACTTTTTGACGGCGGAAACGTTTTTCTACATATACGTTCAGAAAAATACTGTCACACAAGAGCGGCTATGCACATTTCTCATTAAAATAGATAGGTTGCGCAACATTCCTGAAAAATTTACTTAAAATAATCTATGTAAATTCAAAATAAACTTAGATAGCTTTGTTCTTTAGTACTTATAAAAAGTGCTGATTATATTTTAGTCAAAATCTAAAACACTTCTGTTGTCATACCCTTTGGCGGAGACCGTCCACCAATAGGAGTGGAGGGGGTAAGGTGGAGTGGGTGTAAATAGGAGTGGAGGGGGTAAGGAGGAGTGGGGGTAAATAGGAGTGGGAGTAAATGAGAGTGGAGGGGGTATGGAGGAGTGGGGGTAAATGAGAGTGGAGGGGGTAAGGATGAGTGGATGGAGTTCCAAAAAGGAATATACTTATGTATATTATGAACCCCGACAAGTGAAGCTTACCCGTCGAGCTTCATTCAAAAAAGGGGAGGAGTCTATATGAGAGGAGTGGGGTAAAGAGGAGGGGGGGTGGTAAGGAGGAGTGGAGGGGGTAAATAGGAGTGGAGGGAGTTCCAAAAAGGAATATACTTATGTATATAATGAAGCCCCGACAAGTGAAGCTTACCCGTCGAGCTTCATTCAAAAAAGGGGAGGAGTCTTTATGAGAGGGGTGGGGGTAAGGAGGAGTGGGGGTAAATAGAAGTGGAGGTGGTAAAGTCCCACAAGAAGTTGGCGAATTAACTCCTCCCCTTCTTCGCCCCCCCTCCCCCCCACACTCTCACTTCTCACTTCAAACTTAATCTTCCACCCTCAGCTTGTTGAGGATAGTTGAAGCCGAAGGAAAATATGCCTGGAGTTCTTGGTGGCTGGAGTTTGGTCGAAGATCTTTCTTCACTTACAATTAATGGATCATCTCGTGGTAATGGAGTTAATAAGAAGGTTTTCCCAAGTAAAAGAAATGTCAACCGGAAAAGTCGCGACCAATATCTTTAATATGGGTTTGTTTTCAAACAGAGTATGTTGTGATGTGTCTTTAACATGGGTTTGTTTTCAAACAGAGTATGTTGTGATGTATCTTTAATTGGGTTTGTTTTCAAACAGAGTATGTTGTGATGTATCTTTAATATGGGTTTGTTTTCAAACAGAGTATGTTGTGATGTATCTTTAATATGGGGTTGTTTTCAAACAGAGTATGTTATGATGTATCTTTAATATGGGTTTGTTTTCAAACAGAGTATGTTGTGATGTATCTTTAATATGGGTTTGTTTTCAAACAGAGTATGTTGTGATGTATCTTTAATATGGGTTTGTTTTCAAACAGAGTATGTTGTGATGTGTCTTTAATATGGGTTTGTTTTCAAACAGAGTATGTTGTGATGTATCTTTAATATGGGGTTGTTTTCAAACAGAGTATGTTGTGATGTGTCTTTAATATGGGTTTGTTTTCAAACAGAGTATGTTGTGATGTATCTTTAACATGGGGTTGTTTTCAAACAGAGTATGTTGTGATGTATCTTTAACATGGGTTTGTTTTCAAACAGAGTATGTTGTGATGTGTCTTTAACATGGGTTTGTTTTCAAACAGAGTATGTTGTGATGTATCTTTAATATGGGGTTGTTTTCAAACAGAGTATGTTGTGATGCATCTTTAATATGGGTTTGTTTTCAAACAGAGTATGTTGTGATGTATCTTTTTGGGCTTCTTCTGAAGGAATCTTTCTAGCTATTGATGTTGCACTCATAACAGAATGTTTTAAAACGTTTAATAACACATTATCCAGAAAAGGCACCAAAAGATCGTGAAACATGCAGGGAATTTGGCCTAAAATAAAAATATGTTCCGGTGGACGGATTCTGCTGGTAAACGAACTTGACCTTTCTAAACACACCAAGTACTTTTTTGCCAAATTTCATTAAATCCCACCAATTTTTGAGCCAGCTAGGGGGGGGGCAGACAAATATATTAAAATAGCTGTTACCCGGCGTGCCATGCTACACCTACTTTCTGCATATAGAATAGCAACAACAAATTATAAACAAAATAAGTAATATTATAATCTAATGATACAATGTGTAACTGTTCGCGTAAACAGTTTCGAACGCTCGACCTCCGAACAGTGAGTCCTAGACTATTATAACCTAGCATAAGACACTTCCAAAATCAATACCTACCAGGGTGCAAAGTTTGATCAAAATCGGTCAAACTGTGTGAATTAGTATAAGGAACAAATATACAGACAGAACACGAGTAGACGTTTTTGACCTATCATCCTATGACACTTCCCGTATCAAGACCGACCTGTAAGCCCAGTGTGATCAAGATCCGTCAAACGGTGTGGATTTGTATAAGAAACAAACAGACGGACACGTGATTTTTATATCTATAGACATACAATTTTTTTTTTTTTTTTTTTTTTTTTTTTTTTTTTTTTTATTATTATTGGGAGAAATAGTACAATACGCACAGTACAATTGTCACATAGTAAGTTCTACATTCACATAAACTTAATACAGCTATGGCTCTCCTTACCATAATGAATTGGTGGCAAACCACCGAGTAATAAATGGTACCAAAAAACAAAAAGGGTATTTTATTACCCAGGACACCTCAGCCATATGCTATGTGCCACCCATAATTCCGGAGTTAAGGGTTACTACTACTAACCCCTCCAGAAGTCCAATCAAAATAAAAGTAGACAGGTTAAAAAACCTCTTGTCTTATGTCCTAGAATAATTTAAAACATACATAAACTAATAATTAAATTTACATGAGTTCCTCAATAGAAGTAAAGGGAAGAAAGAAGAAAAAAAAAAATGTATAAAAATAAAATATATATATATATATATATATATATATATATATATATATATATATATACGTACATAGAAATAATATAAAGATAAGTAAAGAGCTACACAGCGACACAATAAAATGTAAGAAAAAAAAATAATAAAAAAAAATAAATAAATTAAAAAAAATAATAATAAATAATAGGAAACACTTGATAAATAATAATACAATATAAGTAAACATTAGAAAAGAATAACATTAAAAAAAAAATAACGAAATAATTACATTTCCTAGTCGGCACTTCCGGATTACGTCATAAGGTCTACCACATAAGCCTGTTTCCTCCTAAGGAGGGAGGAAGAAACCGCGCTAATACAGATACACTAAAACATTTATTTTTTATAATAAATAGTATTTATTTTTAAATAATTTTCAGTTTAAAACATTTATTATGTGAATCGCTTAGTAGCGGAAAATTTAAGTAAATAAATGTGCTGTTGATGGCAGATTTTTTTTCTTTTTTACAGGAAAACGTTTATCATTTTCTTCTCAGAATATGGTAATATTGAGCCCTGTTTTATCTCTTTTAATAAAATCCTGTTTTTTTTTATGAAACTTCCATCTTTCCTGTAATCTATAATTAAGTAGGTATGTTTGCTTTATCCGTGGAGTTTCGATAAAAAGTCGAGCATAAACTTTTTATGATCATTACACATCAAGGCTTTTTCATTTCCTTTTTCCTTGAGAGCAATTTTTTCTTTTCTTTTTGCTAATTTTTCCTTGTAGTTTGATTCGGCAATACTGATTTTAGACTTTGGACATGTTTCAACCATAAATTCGTAGATTAAATAAATTGTGTCTTAATTGTACAAATACCGTTTAATATTTTAAAATATAAAAATATGCATTGAAGCAATAAAGATTTGAAATTATACATAATGTTTTAAGGGCTTCTGGATATGACCGTGTCGTCTTGGTAATAATGTGCATTCTGCCAGCTTCCTTTACACGTTCGGCCCGGCGTCGTGGCATATGCGTCAGTCAGGTGAGTTCTGCGGGCCCAGTGTCGCACAGTAAGGTAAAACGACTTTTAGTATTTCAAAAAAGGCAACGGCCTCCAAATCTTAACAGATTTTAATGCATTTTTTTTTTTTTTTTTTTTTTTTTTTTTTTTTTTTTAACGAAAGCTAATTTAGAATAACTTTGTCTGGTCAGATTTTTGTTTTTTGTTTCCCCTGTTTATTAAATTCCCTGTAAATAATTCAGGAAATTTTACAATTGAACATAAAATAATATTTCATTTTTCATCTAACTTAATATTAGCACAGATATAGTTGAAATTAAACATTCAAATCCTGATTAGACTTGGAAAAAAATCAGACTGAGACATCTTCGAAATGTAAATTTATCTTAATTCAACAATGAGATTAATAGAAACAATATGATTTTTTGAATGAATTGAAAATTTTGATTTTTCCAAGTCTAATCAAGATTTGAATGTTTAATTTCAGCGATATCAGTGCTAATATTAAGTTAGATAAAAAATAACATATTTTTTTATGTTCAATTGTAAAAGTTCATGAATTATTCACTCGTAATTTAATAAACAGGGAAAGCACAAAACAAAAATTTGGACAGACAAAGTTTTTCTAAATTTTATTAGCTTTCATTTAAAAAAAATTACATAAGATTTGGAGGCTGTAGCCTTTTTTGAAAGACGAAAAGTCGTTTGGCTCCACTGTCGTGGTGTATTTGACACTTAACTAAATTGTAATTAAACCACTAAAAGTACATAGTTTATAAAGTTTCTCCAGTTATTTTTTTTTTGTATGTTTGCCGACATAACTATCCGAAAGGAATTTTTATATAGTTATTGGGTCCGATGAAATTTTTTTTCGAATCCGACGGCCCTGAAAGTGTTAAAACCATAAGTAAATGTTACTTCATTTGGCGGAGTCCAGCGAAATATAACGCCGAAACTAACAAGACCGCCGTGAAAAATGATAAATAAATCTTGTGAAATAATAGCCGCCCCCAATTCTTGAAGAAAGTGGAAAGAAGATGATAAAATTGTTCTTGGCCTAAATGTTTTCGGGGATGCCGAAGCTATGAATGCTGATGAGGGAACAGGCTTGCTAATGACGTGGATGCTAATATGCATACGGAAGACAAGAAGAAATCCATGTCAGCTGGTCACTATGTCTGCCTTTTAGTTATGCTCTGAAGATTAGCAGGTATCCATCTTAGAGTTCCTTCCTTATTTCTTGTTTTCCGTGTTAGTAAATCTGAGAACTCTCTGGCTAAGGTCGTGGGCTCGATTCCTACAAAGAATGGTAGGTTTTATTTCAGTACCAGTAATATCCTGGCAAGACAAGATTGCTAACTTGTCGATAACCTCTCTCAAATATCTGTGAAAATGTCCGCGTTTTAGCGCGGTTCTTGCCTCCCTCCATTGGGAAGAAACCCGCTTATGAGGAACCCATAGAGCTCAAAAATAACGGTGGTCTAAATTTATATATATATATATATATATATATATATATATATATATATATATATATATATATACTAGCTGTTACACGGCTTGCTATGCTACACCTACTTTCTGCATCTATAAAAGCAAAAAAAAAAAAAAAAAAAAATTAGAAACGAAATAATTAATATAAGAATCTAATAACGCAAATCTGTAACTATTTGGGTTCATTGTTTCGAACTGTGAGTCATAGACGATTTTAACCTAGGCTATGACTCTCTTCGTGTCACGTTTGGTCAAAATCGGTCAAAGGGTGTGGATTTGTATAAGAAACAAACATACAGACAGACAGCTGGTAGACGTCTTTGACCTAACCTATGACACTCCCTGTATCAAGACCTACGTGTGTGCCAAGTTTGGTCAAAATCGAACGAAGAGTGTATATATAAGAAGTGTAAGAGTGTTTGTATAAGGAACCAACATACAGACACACAGCTGGAAGACGATTTTCACTTACCCTACGAGAAATTCCGTATCAAGACGTACCAGTATTCCAACATACGGTGTGGATTGTTATAAGGAACAAACAGACAGACACGTGATTTATATACATATATATATATATATATATATATATATATATATATATATATATATATATATATATGTATGTTCTTGAATCTACAATAATAACCGATTTTTACGCAATTTAGAACTATAACGCTTTATTTAAAAAGATTAATGAAGTTTGTCAGGAAACAGAATGCGCCCACCCGATTCGTAGGAATAAAATCGTAAGTCTAAATGGTCTTGCGTTTATGGGCATCATTGTAAATTTTTTTTTTTTTTTTTTTTTTTTTTTTTTTTTTTACGGCGCATCTACATCTAGGTCATTAGCGCCGACATCCAGGGTACAGCGAGGAATTTTACCAGCGAGCCGTGGGATGATAAAATTCCTGCCGGAGGTTGGGAATCGAACCCACCATCTCCCGCTTATGAATCCAAGGCGCTAGCCATTAGACCACGGGAGACCCCTGTAAATATTTTATACGTACTTTGACGCGGGGAATCGTACGATACTGCTTTTTTGTTGAAGGCTTTAGTACATTTTGAGAAAAGTTGGAAACAATTACAATTATTATGCTTTTGCGTCTGATTGATTGGAACAATTTTAACTCGTTCGACATTCATCCAAACTAATATAAACACATTTTTTTTGTTTGTTTTGGGATGGAATTATTTGAAGTATTAGTAACAATATTTTTTGAGTCGACATGAGAAGTTTTGCGTTAATGAGTGTATTTTCTATTTTCTTCTTGATCCCCACTATGGTGTGGTGGCTTTTCTTTAGAAAAAAGAAAAGGCATCAGCACTAATCTGGCTAGAAAAGGGTGGTAACCTTTCCAAAAAATATCCCGTCAAAAAAATCGTAGTTAATAATAATGTACGCTAAAAAACTAAATAAGACTAAAATCCTGGTTTAATCCTAAATATCGATAGGTCCATCCTATTTAAAGAAAAGAGTGTGTGTAATTTCGGAAATGCTGGTGCATTTTCTTAGATTGCCTCCACCTCTTCAAGCTTAGCCCGCTATAGTCCAGCCGAAAACTAGTCTGTTCGCATTAACAAGCGGATCAGGTAGTTGTTTGTGAATCCCGATGGAGAATTGGGTTAGGCCAACTTTCTCATGATTCGACATTTTTCAAGGCCAGTTCTTGAAAAGCTACTGATTCCATTATAAACTAACGTTCTACCTAAATATATATATATATATATATATATATATATATATATATATATATATATATATGTGTGTGTGTGTGTGTGTGTGTGTGTGTGTGTGTGTGTGTGTGTGTGTGTATACAAATAAATCAGTCCCTAAAGAGAGCAAAAGGACCCAAAGGTGCTAATAGTGTAGAGGTATTTAATTCATGACCATACGGCACCCTAGGAAGATAGTGTGGTCAGCCTTTAGTTAATAAAGGCTGCGTGGGCCTACGGAATCCAAATCCAACCCACGAACGAAGTCACTAAAAGATAAAATATTTAGTGCCCTCGATTTTTGGACTCAGGTCCTCCAGCATATTATTCCAGTGTTCTATCAATGAGATAACCTCGCCCCCATATATACATTAATTCTAAAATTAACATATTTACTCGTATATAAAATTGCCTAATTACGAGCTGGTTCATACCGAACCAACATTTTCCCACATAAAATTATATTTTTGAAGTTTAACCGTTATTTCATGGAGAAAGTTCCGTTCATGAATTCTGATTTCACTTCCTGTTTTTTTTTTTTTTTTTTTTTGTTTTAACTATAATTATTAATTGCGAAATTTTCTCTGGAGGTTCAACCAGGGAAATTCTTTGTTACGTTAAGAAAAACACGTGTAGCTAATTAATTTCTTTCTTCAGAGATAATAAAAACCTTATTTTAATTGGACAGGCTAATTGGGGAAAAATGGAAACTAAATACAAAAAAAAAAACTGTTATAATATAGATTTAAATAAAGTACTCAAGGGAGCCAAGTTATCTTTATTGGCTTTGGAGGAGGAAACTATTAATAAATGTATTAATAATTTCTACAATAAAGCAGTGCATATTGTCAGTAATGCATTTCCTACCTACCTATGAACAGAAGCAGTGCATATTGTCAGTAATGCATTTTCTACCTACCTATGAACAGAAGCAGTGCATATTGTCAGTAATGCATTTTCTACCTACCTATGAACAGAAGCAGTGCATATTGTCAGTAATGCATTTCCTACCTACCTATGAACAGAAGCAGTGCATATTGTCAGTAATGAATTTTCTACCTACCTATGAACAGAAGCAGTGCATATTGTCAGTAATGCATTTTCTACCTACCTATGAACAGAAGCAGTGCATATTGTCAGTAATGCATTTTCTACCTACCTATGAACAGAAGCAGTGCATATTGTCAGTAATGCATTTTCTACCTACCTATGAACAGAAGCAGTGCATATTGTCAGTATTGCATTTTCTACCTACCTATGAACAGAAGCAGTGCATATTGTCGGTAATGCATTTTCTACCTACCTATGAACAGAAGCAGTGCATATTGTCGGTAATGCATTTTCTACCTACCTATGAACAGTAGCAGTGCATATTGTCAGTAATGCATTTTCTACCTACCTATGAACAGAAGCAGTGCATATTGTCAGTAATGCATTTTCTACCTACCTATGAACAGAAGCAGTGCATATTGTCAGTAATGCATTTTCTACCTACCTATGAACAGAAGCAGTGCATATTGTCAGTAATGCATTTTCTACCTACCTATGAACAGAAGCAGTGCATATTGTCAGTAACGCATTTTCTACCTACCTATGAACAGAAGCAGTGCATGTTGTCAGTAATGCATTTTCTACCTACCTATGAACAGAAGCAGTGCATGTTGTCAGTAATGCATTTTCTACCTACCTATGAACAGAATCAGTGCATGTTGTCAGTAACGCATTTTCTACCTACCTATGAACAGAAGCAGTGCATATTGTCAGTAATGCATTTTCTACCTGCCTATGAACAGTAGCAGTGCATATTGTCAGTAATGCATTTTCTACCTACCTATGAACAGAAGCAGTGCATATTGTCAGTAATGCATTTTCTACCTACCTATGAACAGAAGCAATGCATGTTGTCAGTAATGCATTTTCTACCTACCTTTGAACAGTAGCAGTGCATGTTGTCAGTAATGCATTTTCTACCTGCCTATGAACAGAAGCAGTGCATATTGTCAGTAATGCATTTTCTACATACCTATGAACAGAAGCAGTGCATATTGTCAGTAATGCATTTTCTACCTACCTATGAACAGTAGCAGTGCATATTGTCAGTAATGCATTTTCTACCTGCCTATGAACAGAAGCAGTGCATATTGTCAGTAATGCATTTTCTACCTACCGATGAACCGAACCAGTGCATATTGTCAGTAATGCATTTTCTACCTACCTATGAACAGTAGCAGTGCATATTGTCAGTAATGCATTTTCTACCTACCTATGAACAGAAGCAGTGCATATTGTCAGTAATGCATTTTCTACCTACCGATGAACAGAACCAGTGCATATTGTCAGTAATGCATTATCTACCTACCTATGAACAGTAGCAGTGCATATTGTCAGTAATGCATTTTCTACCTACCTATGAACAGAAGCAGTGCATATTGCCAGTAATGCATTTTCTACCTACCTATGAACAGAAGCAGTGCATATTGTCAGTAACGCATTTTCTACCTACCTATGAACAGAAGCAGTGCATATTGTCAGTAATGCATTTTCTACCTACCTATGAACAGTAGCAGTGCATATTGTCAGTAACGCATTTTCTACCTACCTATGAACAGAAGCAGTGCATATTGTCAGTAACGCATTTTCTACCTACCTATGAACAGTAGCAGTGCATATTGTCAGTAATGCATTTTCTACCTACCTATGAACAGTAGCAGTGCATATTGTCAGTAACGCATTTTCTACCTACCTATGAACAGAAGCAGTGCATATTGTCAGTAATGCATTTTCTACCTACCTATGAACAGTAGCAGTGCATATTGTCAGTAATGCATTTTCTGCCTACCTATGAACAGAAGCAGTGCATATTGTCAGTAATGCATTTTCTACCTACCTATGAACAGAAGCAGTGCATATTGTCAGTAATGCATTTTCTGCCTACCTATGAACAGAAGCAGTGCATATTGTCAGTAATGCATTTTCTGCCTACCCATGAACAGAAGCAGTGCATGTTGTCAGTAATGCATTTTCTACCTACCTATGAACAGTAGCAGTGCATATTGTCAGTAATGCATTTTCTACCTACCTATGAACAGAAGCAGTGCATATTGTCAGTAATGCATTTTCTACCTACCTATGAACAGAAGCAGTGCATATTGTCAGTAATGCATTTTCTACCTACCTATGAACAGAAGCAGTGCATATTGTCGGTAATGCATTTTCTACCTACCTATGAACAGAAGCAGTGCATATTGTCGGTAATGCTTTTTCTACCTACCTATGAACAGAAGCAGTGCATATTGTCGGTAATGCATTTTCTACCTACCTATGAACAGTAGCAGTGCATATTGTCAGTAATGCATTTTCTACCTACCTATGAACAGAAGCAGTGCATATTGTCAGTAATGCATTTTCTACCTACCTATGAACAGAAGCAGTGCATATTGTCAGTAATGCATTTTCTACCTACCTATGAACAGAAGCAGTGCATATTGTCAGTAATGCATTTTCTACCTACCTATGAACAGAAGCAGTGCATCTTGTCAGTAACGCATTTTCTACCTACCTATGAACAGAAGCAGTGCATGTTGTCAGTAATGCATTTTCTACCTACCTATGAACAGAAGCAGTGCATGTTGTCAGTAACGCATTTTCTACCTACCTATGAACAGAAGCAGTGCATATTGTCAGTAATGCATTTTCTACCTGCCTATGAACAGTAGCAGTGCATATTGTCAGTAATGCATTTTCTACCTGCCTATGAACAGTAGCAGTGCATATTGTCAGTAATGCATTTTCTACCTACCTATGAACAGAAGCAGTGCATATTGTCAGTAATGCATTTTCTACCTACCTATGAACAGAAGCAATGCATGTTGTCAGTAATGCATTTTCTACCTACCTTTGAACAGTAGCAGTGCATGTTGTCAGTAATGCATTTTCTACCTGCCTATGAACAGAAGCAGTGCATATTGTCAGTAATGCATTTTCTACATACCTATGAACAGAAGCAGTGCATATTGTCAGTAATGCATTTTCTACCTACCTATGAACAGTAGCAGTGCATATTGTCAGTAATGCATTTTCTACCTGCCTATGAACAGAAGCAGTGCATATTGTCAGTAATGCATTTTCTACCTACCGATGAACCGAACCAGTGCATATTGTCAGTAATGCATTTTCTACCTACCTATGAACAGTAGCAGTGCATATTGTCAGTAATGCATTTTCTACCTACCTATGAACAGAAGCAGTGCATATTGTCAGTAATGCATTTTCTACCTACCGATGAACAGAACCAGTGCATATTGTCAGTAATGCATTATCTACCTACCTATGAACAGTAGCAGTGCATATTGTCAGTAATGCATTTTCTACCTACCTATGAACAGAAGCAGTGCATATTGCCAGTAATGCATTTTCTACCTACCTATGAACAGAAGCAGTGCATATTGTCAGTAACGCATTTTCTACCTACCTATGAACAGAAGCAGTGCATATTGTCAGTAATGCATTTTCTACCTACCTATGAACAGTAGCAGTGCATATTGTCAGTAACGCATTTTCTACCTACCTATGAACAGAAGCAGTGCATATTGTCGGTAATGCATTTTCTACCTACCTATGAACAGAAGCAGTGCATATTGTCGGTAATGCATTTTCTACCTACCTATGAACAGTAGCAGTGCATATTGTCAGTAATGCATTTTCTACCTACCTATGAACAGAAGCAGTGCATATTGTCAGTAATGCATTTTCTACCTACCTATGAACAGAAGCAGTGCATATTGTCAGTAATGCATTTTCTACCTACCTATGAACAGAAGCAGTGCATATTGTCAGTAATGCATTTTCTACCTACCTATGAACAGAAGCAGTGCATCTTGTCAGTAACGCATTTTCTACCTACCTATGAACAGAAGCAGTGCATGTTGTCAGTAATGCATTTTCTACCTACCTATGAACAGAAGCAGTGCATGTTGTCAGTAACGCATTTTCTACCTACCTATGAACAGAAGCAGTGCATATTGTCAGTAATGCATTTTCTACCTGCCTATGAACAGTAGCAGTGCATATTGTCAGTAATGCATTTTCTACCTGCCTATGAACAGTAGCAGTGCATATTGTCAGTAATGCATTTTCTACCTACCTATGAACAGAAGCAGTGCATATTGTCAGTAATGCATTTTCTACCTACCTATGAACAGAAGCAATGCATGTTGTCAGTAATGCATTTTCTACCTACCTTTGAACAGTAGCAGTGCATGTTGTCAGTAATGCATTTTCTACCTGCCTATGAACAGAAGCAGTGCATATTGTCAGTAATGCATTTTCTACATACCTATGAACAGAAGCAGTGCATATTGTCAGTAATGCATTTTCTACCTACCTATGAACAGTAGCAGTGCATATTGTCAGTAATGCATTTTCTACCTGCCTATGAACAGAAGCAGTGCATATTGTCAGTAATGCATTTTCTACCTACCGATGAACCGAACCAGTGCATATTGTCAGTAATGCATTTTCTACCTACCTATGAACAGTAGCAGTGCATATTGTCAGTAATGCATTTTCTACCTACCTATGAACAGAAGCAGTGCATATTGTCAGTAATGCATTTTCTACCTACCGATGAACAGAACCAGTGCATATTGTCAGTAATGCATTATCTACCTACCTATGAACAGTAGCAGTGCATATTGTCAGTAATGCATTTTCTACCTACCTATGAACAGAAGCAGTGCATATTGCCAGTAATGCATTTTCTACCTACCTATGAACAGAAGCAGTGCATATTGTCAGTAACGCATTTTCTACCTACCTATGAACAGAAGCAGTGCATATTGTCAGTAATGCATTTTCTACCTACCTATGAACAGTAGCAGTGCATATTGTCAGTAACGCATTTTCTACCTACCTATGAACAGAAGCAGTGCATATTGTCAGTAACGCATTTTCTACCTACCTATGAACAGTAGCAGTGCATATTGTCAGTAATGCATTTTCTACCTACCTATGAACAGTAGCAGTGCATATTGTCAGTAACGCATTTTCTACCTACCTATGAACAGAAGCAGTGCATATTGTCAGTAATGCATTTTCTACCTACCTATGAACAGTAGCAGTGCATATTGTCAGTAATGCATTTTCTGCCTACCTATGAACAGAAGCAGTGCATATTGTCAGTAATGCATTTTCTGCCTACCTATGAACAGAAGCAGTGCATGTTGTCAGTAATGCATTTTCTGCCTACCTATGAACAGAAGCAGTGCATGTTGTCAGTAATGCATTTTCTACCTACCTATGAACAGTAGCAGTGCATATTGTCAGTAATGCATTTTCTACCTACCTATGAACAGTAGCAGTGCATATTGTCAGTAATGCATTTTCTACCTACCTATGAACAGAAGCAGTGCATATTGTCAGTAATGCATTTTCTACCTACCTATGAACAGAAGCAGTGCATATTGTCAGTAATGCATTTTCTACCTACCTATGAACAGAAGCAGTGCATGTTGTCAGTAATGCATTTTCTACCTACCTATGAACAGAAGCAGTGCATGTTGTCAGTAATGCATTTTCTACCTACCTATGAACAGAAGCAGTGCATATTGTCAATAATGCATTTTCTACCTACCTATGAACAGAAGCAGTGCATGTTGTCAGTAATGCATTTTCTACCTACCTATGAACAGAAGCAGTGCATATTGTCAGTAATGCATTTTCTACCTACCTATGAACAGTAGCAGTGCATATTGTCAGTAATGCATTTTCTACCTGCCTATGAACAGAAGCAGTGCATATTGTCAGTAATGCATTTTCTACCTACCTATGAACAGAAGCAGTGCATGTTGTCAGTAATGCATTTTCTACCTACCTATGAACAGTAGCAGTGCATGTTGTCAGTAATGCATTTTCTACCTACCTATGAACAGAAGCAGTGCATATTGTCAGTAATGCATTTTCTACCTACCTATGAACAGAAGCAGTGCATATTGTAAGTAATGCATTTTCTACCTACCTATGAACAGAAGCAGTGCATATTGTCAGTAATGTATTTTCTACCTACCTATGAACTGAAGAAGCAGTGCATATTGTCAGTAATGCATTTTCTACCTACCTATGAACAGTAGCAGTGCATATTGTCAGTAATGCATTTTCTACCTGCCTATGAACAGAAGCAGTGCATATTGTCAGTAATGCATTTTCTACCTACCTATGAACAGTAGCAGTGCATATTGTCAGTAATGCATTTTCTACCTACCTATGAACTGAAGAAGCAGTGCATATTGTCAGTAATGCATTTTCTACCTACCTATGAACAGTAGCAGTGCATATTGTCAGTAATGCATTTTCTACCTGCCTATGAACAGAAGCAGTGCATATTGTCAGTAATGCATTTTCTACCTGCCTATGAACAGAAGCAGTGCATATTGTCAGTAATGCATTTTCTACCTGCCTATGAACAGTGGCAGTACGCGTACGAAGCAAATTAAACTTAAGTGCATCATGAAACACAAATAAAGTTCTACAATATAAAAGAATATTTATAACCAATATTTGTTTATTGAAAAATGTAGATAATAATAATTTGCTGCTACTTTTATAGATTTTTATGTCTTATAATTATTTTCTAGAAATTTAAGACATAGTATATACGGGATCAACTTACCTCCCTGTGGGACTCGAGCTGTTTCCGTTTCAGACCATTAGCAACCAACTGAAAAAAACAACAACATATAAATAAGATATTAATTTAATTATTTCAGTGTATATTGATTTTTTTTTAGAAAGTCTACTTTTAGCAATGGTTGATCTTTATAGTTGTGCTTATCAAAACCATCCCTCATCCAGGGAATAAAGTCTCAAACGCTCCTTAAGCACGTGTGCTTACAATGTACAAACGCACGGCAGGGGCGTCTGAAGGAAATTTTTTTTGGGGGGGGGGGGGGCTGTGTGCATCGCCGGATGGAACGTATGGAATCATTTAACGCAAACTGCTTGGAAATGCACAAATGAGTGAGAAGATTTTAGGTTCTTGACAAGATATTAAGGGCCTCAAACTTGGCTCAATACTATGATACCATAACGTAAATAGGCAAACAGTTTTTGGGAGGGGCCTGGAGCTTGGGATATATATATATATATATATATATATATATATATATATATATATATATATATATATATATATATATATACATACACACACACACAAACACAAATGTACATATTTTTGGGAGTAATTCCTAAATACCTTAATAAAGATTATGATATATGAAAATCCTTCGCAGGGTGCTAAAATTGAAGCTGGTCCTATTTTCCTAGTAGAAAATAGAAAGCCCAGTTTTATTCGTACTAGGAAGAAATGAGATTTTTATGTGGTAGTTATTTTATGAGGCCCTAAAAGCTGTTCCCCCTAAAGTCTCATAAGACTTTAGAGTAGGCCCCTTGTGTAGCCTACTCTTTTATCTCGAGTCATCCTCTTTATTTTTTTTTAATGCTGTGCAATATTTTCTAGACCTTACTAAAAAGAACTATTCCTTCAGTTATATTTTATTTTTAAATAGTATTATCATTCTTTAAAATTGTTTATTTAATAAATATTTTTAGCTACTTTGCGATTCACTTATTTATTTATATTTAGAAAGGAGGTAGATAAATATAGTTTCATTGCTACTGGTTTATTGTAGTATGTATTGCCTGTGTATTCTGTTCATATGGCTATAGTATACTCGTGTGTATATATATATATATATATATATATATATATATATATATACATAAATATATACAGGGTGTATCAAAAGTAGATGACAGTATCAAGGGAGTGAAAATGCATCTTTCATTGTCAATCTTTACTAATTTCTGCTGGACTTATGTACGGCAAATTCTTGAATCTTAGATCACTCTATTACAGGGAAAGTATTCCACTATCTTAAGGTCAAATCTGCCGAATATTTGACTGCCCACAAAAAAGTTATGAATAAATGCTTTTTCATTCTGAAAAGTGGTAATTTTCACATTCGATACTTTGCATTTGTAGCGACGATATATGCCATTCTTAAAGTTCCAAAAAAATATTCTGCAAACTCCCGAATCATACAAAAGTTGTAAAATCTAATTATCTTTCCGACAGCATACTCAGAACTAAGATTATCTCTCAATTTAATAATATAATTAGAAATTCAGGGGGGAAAACAACCGATAAATACAACTTATATGATGTTTATTTTTGCGACCTTATAAAAAAAAAAAAAAAGACGGACATAAACATGTTGTTGGAAGGCTTTAACTACATTTTTGGTGTGGTTTCACACCATTGAGTATTGTCATCTACTTGTGATTATTATTATTTTAGTATTGTCATCCTCTTTTATAAATAGTTTTGATTTCTTTGGAGCTTTAGAAACATTGTTTTTCAGATTCTTCTTACCATTTTTGTCAATTTACTTAGTTCAAAACCAGTTTAATCCAAATTAGAAATATATGAAGTTCATATTCATGTATGAAAGTTTTTCAAAAAAGACATTTTTTTTTTCTGGAAAATGGGCAGAGCATGAAATGCTTTTTGCCTCTCTTGTAAAATTTATGAAAACGGATTGAGCTGGTTTTGATATTCAATGCCTGAAATATAACAAGATAAGGATATCTTATTATATTTACAAAACATATGTTTAAATACAAAATTGATATTTATCAAGACGGATAATATCTTAATTATATTATAATTAATATGATCAAGAATGTTAGAATGAATAATGGATTAATGTACAAGATAAGAAGTTGTTAATTCTTGAGCCATGAATGAAAACTGCATGTATAATTTCATTAACTTTCTCAAATAAGATTAATGCATTTTTCTCACGAGTAATGGATTGACCTGTTTCTTTTTTGGGAAGGGGGTTGGAGAATTCACGAATGAGTTTTTCGTGAGATATTACGGTGGAGTGAATGCAAAACAGGAATAATTGTATGTTCATTATTTTTACTGGAGCCATGACCTACTCCATAATAATTTCTCCTTTTGCTGTTTCGTGGGTTTATTCTTTGCTTTAGACTTGTAAGCATGGGTTTTCATCATGTTTAAAGGAATAAAAAAAAAAAAATTAAATTATAGAACTATTAAAATCTTCATTATCATATCCAGAATATCCTAAACATCTGTTTACCCATCGCCAACATCGCTATCAGCGCATTTCTAATATAATAAGAGTGGCTCTTGTAACAGCTAAATAATATTTTACTCTGACATCTTTGGAAAGCAATGCAATCAAAATTCTTTTTTTTTTCTTTTTTTTTTTTTTATTTCGTATTTATTTATTTGAAATCTGTACAGATAACAGTACAATGATCAAGTATGTTGATCCAGATATTATGTACAAGTTGATAAAACTGACAAAAGAAAAAAAAAGAAAAAATACAAAATTTGGATAAGCCAACCATTGTCGGCACTTCCAGAGGTGTCTCAGTAAATATTTTATTGATTATAAAAAGATCGGGCAAGTAAATTGTCTCGAGGCCACTGTCTCTTGGGGGATTGTCTGGATGGGATTGGGATGATAAGGATTGACCTTCAGGATTAGGATGGTGAGACAATTTGGAGTGGAACGTTTGGAAACGGGTTTTAGCGAGGTCAAGGACAAATGGTATGTTGAGGTCATCGTGTAGGGTTTTGTTGGATACATAAAAGGGGGCATTTACAATTTTACGGAGGACTTTTGATTGGAATGCCTGTATTCTGTTGATGTTGGATGGTTTTGCAGATCCCCAGAGTTCAAGTCCGTGTGTCCATATTGGCCGAATGATTGTTTTGTATATCGTTAGTTTGTTCTGTATTGATAATTTAGATGAGGGTCCAAGGATTCGTCTAAGTAGTCCGTATCGTTTGTTCAGTTCTTGTCTTTTCAGTCTCGTGTGAGGGTTCCATGTCAGTCGGCTGTCAAGGTATAATCCTAGATATCGAACCTCGCTGGATGTTGGTAGTGGAGTGTTTTTGAGGTAGACTGTAGGACATGATCTCCGGTTTAGGGTGAATGTAACCTGTTTACATTTTTCAGGGTTGATTTTAATTCTCCATCTTTCACTCCAATGCGCAATCAAAATTCAAGATAGAAACATGTTATTCATTATTTCACTTCTGTAAGATTCTATTTATCGCATTCGGGAATACAGAAATAGGAATTTGGTTATAATAAAAAGAGAAAAACCTTTACAGAACTAGAATTCCTAGTTTAATGGAATCTTGTATTGAGATTCTGAGTAGACAACTTGGGAAAGTGGGAAGTTTCTTAGACATCAAATACATTTCTAACAACAGACTTCTCTCTTTTATCCGTCCATCTCTTATTTCTTATACTCTCTCTCTCTCTCTCTCTCTCTCTCTCTCTCTCTATATATATATATATATATATATATATATATATATATATATATATATATGTATATATATTGCGCTGGAGGATGTTACAAAGTCAACTAAACCTTCAAAAGAAACCTCATGCAACATAACTAAGACCTACCAAGTTTCATATCAAAATTCCAACAACTCTAGGAGGAAAAGGGGGTGGACGCATATACTGGGACACCCTGTATATATATATATATATATATATATATGTATATATATATATATATATATATATATATATATATATATATGTATGTATACAGTAGAACTTGGATAATTCGAACCCCTAGGGACCGATAAAAAAGTTCGAATTATCCAAAATTCGAATTACAAAAGTTTTAGAAAAGAAAGGGGTAAAAAATAGAATTTCATATTTTCACATTTTTTTATTTAAAAAAAATACCTACATTTTATTTTAACAATATCAAATATTTCATGAATTGATGATCACGTACATATGTAATAAATAATTTATAAAAAAAGTAAAAATAAAAGTGTTTTGTTTTGTAAAAAGTCCTTTTCATGGGCAAGAATTTTTTCTTTATTTTTCAGGTAAGTGAATTAAGTGTTAGGAGGAATTCCAAAGTCCTTGGCAATTTCAGATTTTTTCTTTATTCCATTTTCAACTTCTTTAATCATTGTTAAAGTTTCATAACTTCAAGGCTTCGACATCTTAAATCAACAACTCACTGAACTACACTGTACACTAGAAATTCAAGGCACAAACAATACAACAGATCTAGGCTGTGACTGACTTATAATTTAATAAGGAATCAAGATGGGAGGGATGGTGGGAGGGAATTCTAGGATAAAACGACAGGATGGTGTATGTAACTACAACCCCTGAACGGGAGGAAGCGTGACCCACCACTTTGCAGAACTCCTAGAGTCCAAGAACTAGACTATGAGACCGCCGCGCTTCTTGTCCCGGAACCCCTACATCCGTATCTTACTATACGGGAGAATATTTTCAAAAAAATTAAGATCGAACACCTCCCATTGGAGATAAAGACTCGTCAAAAATTCGAATTATCCCAAATTTTATTCGAATTAACCACGATTTTTTTACATTGTTTATGCCCTAAATTCTAGGGACCGAGAGAAATATTCGAATTAACCACGATTTCGAATTATCCATGTTCCACTGTATTTGTGTAACAGTCCTTAAGCTTTCTTTTCAGGTTATGATGTAAGCTTATTTCTACAGTAAATATTTCTTGCCCCTGACAATTTTTTAACATTGTACAAAGCTGAAGCTTATAACATATTGTATTTTGACAATGTAAGTAAACGTTTCCCGCTTTAAGATTTCTCCTCGCTCAGAAGCCCCCATGAATGTGTAATTTAATAATCACTTTCCTTATGATAATTTTCTCCAGAAGTTTAGTGTTACAGAAGTAAGAACCTTTAAAGATTTTCTGACGGAACGTTTTACATTCAGCCAGAACTTAGGAGTTGTAAAACTGTAGAATACATTTTGATGACTTGTTATGGAGTTCCGTTTAAGGAAGTATGACTTGTTATGGAGTTCCGTTTAAGGAAGTATGACTTGTTATGGAGTTCCGTTTAAGGAAGTATGACTTGTTATGGAGTTCCGTTTAAGGAAGTATGACTTGTTATGGAGTTCCGTTTAAGGAAGTATGACTTTCATCAATAAGTTAGTAGTAGTAAGTAGCAAGTAAATTTTATTTTATAAATGTACAAATAATAAGTCCTTGGGAAATTCACAATGAATTTACATAAGCTTGGATATAATCCATCAGCTAAGCGACACCACATAATATTATACACATGAAAATTAAATAAAAACAATATGAGTGATTGTAAACAATATAAAAACAAATAAATAAGTAAAACAAAAATTGATCCTCCTTATTCCTGGTAATCAAATTTAAAATTAATTGCCTCATTAACGTAGTGGTATAGTTTTGCGTAGTCCTGGCCGTTCAAATAGTCTATTGCTTGCGTGTGGGTTAATCTATTTTTGAAGAATATGTTTAATCTTATCTCGGAGAGGATTGGGCATACAGCTAGGAAATGGATGATATCTTCGGGTTCTTTCATATTGCAAAGAGAGCAGAGGGCACTATGATCAGAACTCCAAGGCTTCCTATTCAGATTTAGGGTTTCTGTTCTGGCTCGCATGATGGTCCTTATCATTTGAAGGCTGTTAGTGTCGTTGATATAAGACAGCTGCTTACATTCAAATTTCAAAATTTTGTAGGTTGTGTGGAACTGCGCGTTCGTTAGCCTGTCTTGTAACTTTTCTTTTTCCTGGGAGTCAATACTACCTACTATGCATCATCAATAAGTTAGTAAAAATTATCAAAATCAATCTACTAGAAAGAATGCTGGTGTTCAGAGAAATGTCCTTCATTTAGACGAGATTATTGACGGTCAAGATGGAGAAATATACTCATAATAATAATTTAAATGAATGTAAATTTTGTTATCGCCCCAAACAAACGTTGAAAAAAAATGGCCAAGTTCCAGGCCTCTCCCAAAAACAGTTTGCCTATGAAAGTTATGATATCATAGTATTGGGCCAAGTTTTAGTCCCTTAATACCTTGTCAAGAACCTAATAATACCCTCTCACTTATTTGTGCATTTCCAACTTGGCCAGTTTTCGTTAAATGATGACCGTTTTAACTTAAATAGAGTTCATACAACCCCAATCGTTTTAAGTCATCAGAGAGTTTATAATAATCCCTAAGGGCGTGAATTTTTAAGTGTCAAACATTGTATAATAAATCCGATCTTTATGGCGGCCGTTATTTAAAGAAAACTGGTCAAGTTGGAAATGCACGAATAAGTGAGAGGGTATTATTAGGTTCTTGACAAGGTATTAAGAGCCTAAAACTTGGCCCAAAACTATGATATCATAACTTTCATAGGCAAACTGTTTATGGGAGGGGCCTGGAACTATAATGTACGTACACACAGTGTGCGTAGGCCGGAACTTGGCCTAGTGCACCACTGTGGGCCTAGATACAATTTGTATATGAGTTAAAATTGTATGCCTATAATGCTTACTATCTAATAAGTAGTTTTTTTATTGAGTTAAATAATGTATCATCAAAATTAACTTTACTATATACTTTTTTGCGGTTTATTTTAGCACGGTTCCCGTCATGCTATATGTTATTCATCAATTGATGAATAATCAAAGAATAATGTTTCTTCACAATGGGGGACAAGTTGAAATGAACCTCAATTAAAATGGTGATTTTGTCCCTCCTAGCGTAAACTCTATGAGGGACTGTTTTTTTTCTAGTAATTCAAGGACTGCCAGTTGAAATTAACCGCTATTAAAAATAACACTATGAAATAGATACAGTACGGTAACAGCTGTTCTGTTATCGCCCAAGCAACGCATTTACCCTAGCATGCTCTCTTTAAAACTAAAAATTCAACCCCCCTATAAAAATACTTAAAAATTTGAATATCAAAAAATCCCTTCTTAGTGAGTGTTTACATGCTAAAGGGAGTGTCCATGCAGAATTTCAATTTTTCTTTCTGTGAGTGAGTGAGTGGTATTTGACAAATATATATTAGGCTACTGTGAAGCTAATAGTAAAGAAGTTGACATTTCGCAGACAAAAAAATCTCTTTACACTGCTAAGTATGGGACATTCAACATTGTTTTATCCTATAGTATTTTAATGTTTCCACCAATTGAAAGACATTTAAAAAATGTTCAAATAATATATTTGAATGAATGAATGAAAAGTTTTATTCTTATTCCGGGACAGAAGTCCCGTAGGAATAATTTTGAAATTACAAAATAATTTTGAATTTTACGTATAAACTTAAAAACTTATAAATGCTATCAGTATCAGTATATAGTGTACAGCTTCAATATAGACTAGGGGTTGGGTAAAACTTGAAGGGATAGAAGGTGGTGGAAGAGTCGGGATTTAAAGGTTTCAAGGTTGGTAGAATGGCGGACAGACAGAGGTAAGGAATTCCATAGCGAGGTGGCACGGGTGACGAATGATTTTTCGAATATTGCTGTTCGGTGGGAAGGAATATAAAGATCGGAAGGACGAGATCGGGTGTTACGGGAGTGAACCGAGGATTTAAATTTAAGAAGTTGAAAAATATAAGAAGGTCTACGGGATTGAATTACTTGGTAAAGGACTGAGCCGCATTCCTTTTTCTGCATTTACTGCTGTCAGTCAGTAAATCGGTTAAGTCATGACAAATCTTACCTTATGTCACTACGAACAAACACATTTTCAGCATGCTTTTAAACGAGCAAGCTTTTAGCTTAAACCTGTAAATGAATTTGCAATATATTGCCTGTTATATTGTTGTTGGTTGAGTAATTACCATATAAAAGGCGGTTTGTAGAAATGACTATTGTTACAAAGGGTGAATTAGAGGTTGTGTTATTAGCAAACTGGTCCAAGTCCTCGCAGCTTTACCATATCAATGGGACGTATAGAGGCGACACAATTCTATATGTGTTCTCTCTGTCTAACACATAGATACACAATAACTATACATACACACTCACTCGTACGCAGATCTAACATACAGTATCTCTCTTTCAACCTCAAAACAGACGGAGAGAGTGGGAGAAATATAGATAGACTTATATATATATATATAAAATGAAGATTTGTTGGTTAGCCGTCGAGGTGATAAGCAATCAGGGATTAATTAGGATTGTTCCGCTTAGAAAACATCAATACGATTTTTCTCTATATATTTATATACATATTTTATATATATCTCTATATATTTATATATTCTCTCTCTCTCTCTCTCTCTCTCTCTCTCTCTATATATATATATATATATATATATATATATATATATATATATAAGAAAATGGAGCGAGGACTCACTCACTCACTCATTCTCTCTCTCTCTCTCTCTCTCTCTCTCTCTCTCTCTCTCTCTCTCTTTTTCTCCTTCTCTGCCCCCGCTGTGCCTTAAGGCTGCCCTTATACCAGCGGTTCTGTCCAATTTATAAATTTTGAGTGCGCGAAATTTTAATAGGCCAATACAGCTCCACCTTTGTTCTTTATTAAGAAGAAAGGCTAAGCCTTTATACAACAATATTGGGATTTATTAGATCGGTTCCAGAATTTATGGCGCCCGCAATTGGAAAGCCTCCGCCTCTGCTCAGAGGGTCTCCAATAATATCTATCCTAACCTATCCTAATATAATTCTAGATGATTCTTTACAATATTTACATTACATTATACTTTGAACAAACTACATACATATTACTCCTAGACTTCATAATCTATACATATTAATAATAATATTCTAATATTCATTGATGGTATATAATTAGCTATACATATTTACACTCACAATTTAACACAGACACACACATACACCCAGACACACACATATATACAACTGCACAAATATAATTAGACACTAATTAATTACTAGTTACTATAAAACTAATCTTAATAAGTTATTATTACTCTGCTAATCTAAAAGTCCGTCACGCAGGAGCTGCATAACTAAGCACTTTCCTCAGAATTTGGGTAGTTTAGACTGCTTTCCAGAACAATTTGCTTAATATATCCTACATAAATAAAATAAAAACATGAATAGTTCTCTTTTACATTTGTAATGAGTAACTGATCAATTGTTAATTTGCTTCCAGAGTTATGTTTACACATGGTACCTATTACACTACGTAATAAATACAAAAAACCTCATATTATCGTATTTTGATCTAACGCAGGAACAGGATACAGTCACTCTAGTGGTAGAAAGCGCTCCTTGCGGCGGCTTTGTGAACCTTCGTCTGGCGGGCTTTTCTATTGAAATATATTACAAATTAAACCCCCGCTTTCCCGGGTTACCCACGACGTATACCGCGTTTCATTACAATACAGCAGAAATTACGACCGGCATGAGTATATTAGGAATTTGGGTCCGGAGTAAACCCCCCCTTCTAATGAACCGATTTAGTTTATTTTTACAACACATATTTACCTGTAGATTACCACTACGAATACCGAGTTTCATCGAAATATACCAAAAATCACGACTGGTAGTGGCGAATAGGTATTGTGGGTCCGGAGTAAACCCCCCTGCTAATGAAACGATTTAGTTTATTTTTACAACACATATTTACCTGTGGATTACCACTACGAATACCGAGTTTCGTCGAAATATACCAAAAATCACGGCTGGTAGTGGCGAATTGGTATTGTGGGTCTGGAGTAAACCCCCCCTTCTAATGAACCGATTTAGTTCATTTTTATATCTCACTTTTCTCTCTATATTACCACCACGAATACCAAGTTTCGTTGAAATATAACACATATTACGGCTGACATAGTCAAATTAGTGTTTTGGTTTCGGTGTAAACCCCCCCTTCCGGTGGACCGACTTTGGTGGTTAACGAACTCGTTCAATCGTTTGCTAATTGAATGCTATATACCATGTTTGGTGACGGAAAAACAAAAACTCTGGCCGCTATCGTGTTAACAGACACACAGACACACACACACATATATATAGATATATATATGTATGTACAGATATATATAAATTTTAACGGGGGTCATTTTCGGTGTCTACTAGGTAGGATCGATAAAGATTTGAAGAAATTTTTCAAAAATTCCGTCATGAGTCCAACCTCAATAGGTACTTTCCTTCGGAGGAAAGTGCTAAAAGTACATTTGCTCCTAAGAGTCTTTCGTTGATAGCACTTCTTGTGCGACATTGCTAAACGACATAAAAATGTTTTCGTCCTTCACTATACCACTTAAGCTTTCCGGCGGCCACTCTAACAAGGAATATTCTCCTGCTAGCTTGAGTCTTTGCCTTGTGTATAGAGGGCAGTGTAGAATGATGTGTCTTGCATCTTCTTCTTGGCCACATCTACAGCGAGGATCTTCTCTTCTCTTGAAGAAATGCAGCTTAGAGTTGATGTTCCCGCTGCCTGTCATCAACTGTGTTGTCCAAAAATCCGGTGCCATCCACTCTGCTTCCAAGCGTGCTCGTACGTCTGGAAAGAATTCGTACGTCATCCTTCCTTTTATACTGGCAGTCCACCGTTTTTGCCATTCGTCTATTGCTGCATTCTTGACTATCTCCAGCATCTCGGGGCTGTAGCTCGTAGTAGTGAAGATCCTATTGCCGATTTTTGCTGGTAGTCCTCTTTGCAGGTTATATTTCGCTATTCTCAGCTGTATTTCCAGATCGATAGGAAGATAACCTGCTATTACTTGTAGTGCGTCGGTGGGCACCGTGCGGTACGCCCTCGTCACAAGTAGAAGAGCTCTTCTTTGGGCCTGAAGCAGGATATTTTTTTCATTCTTTGTCAAGTTAGTGCACCAAGCAGGTGCTGTCTATGTGACGAGAGGAAGAAAAACTGCCTTATATAGAATCTGCCTATTGCTAAAGATGAAGCCCGAAGTATTACCGGCTAGTCGTCTAAGACTTGAAAATCTGGTGCAGACTTTACTTTGGACTCGTTTGATATGCTCGATGAATGTTAGACGCTCGCCTATAGTAATGCCAAGATATTCAACACTTAGGGAGGGTTTAATCAGCTTTTCACAGATGGTGATTCTGGGAGGAGAATTCAAATCTCTCTGTCTCTGTCTCTCTCTCTCTCTCTCTCTCTCTCTCTCGCTCTCTCTCTCTCATTCTCTCTATTCCTCTTTCTCTCCTAATCTCTTATTCTTTCTCCCTCCCACTCACTCACTCTCTTTCTTTCTCAATATATAAATGTTTCATAAAATACAGGGTTTTTTTTGTAATATTTCTGACTCCCAGTTTGTCATATTCCCGAACAGGAGCTACAACCTGGACCTAACCAGGCAGCGATCTTTGGCGGGGCAAAAAACCGCTCCTATGATAAAAAAGAGATCAAACAGATGGAGTGGCGGAAGAGTTTCGAGTCTCACCTTATGGCCAGCTATAAAGGAAAGGTAGCGCGGGCAAAAAGCGCAGGGTTAGTTTTACCTGGCTGATGAAGAATGTCTGTGCTCTGTCAGCGATCCCCGGGCAAAAAAACCTGTTATTTTCTTGTATGTAGATCTTATATTGATATTCACTCATAATGTCTTACAAATCTGCTGACATTGCATGAATTCTTGTTTGTTATTTAATTAAATGTGTTATTTGTTAGGATTGACATTCGTTAATGGCAAATCCTTTAATTAAACAGGCACACACACAAAAAAAGTGGTATTTTTCAAAGACAACATAAATATATTCTTATGTATTTTGACAAGGTGAATCCGAATCCGGAGTCCGTTTCATCCCGTCAGGTTTAAGAGCATTTGAAGGACAAATTTCGTATGAAGTCCTTAAAGAAGAAATAACTAGAGCTTCCGTGGTTTTGAGGGTCGCAGATTTCGAATCCGACGTCTGTTTCACTCCATCGGCGCAAAATCAAGGTAATTTCCAGGACGAATATGTCTATTTTGTAAACAAAGAATTTTGACTGCCGATTAATTTTTTTTGCAAAATCTGCCTGTGTCTGAATGCTTATAAAGGTTAAGAACAATAGTATCAAATTTCCTAAATATCATTGTCTATTATTTTAATATTTCAGTAATTTATGTCACGTTTAAAAAATTTGGATGTTGGTACGTTCTTAATTTTTTTGGGATCACCCAACAGACTTCTGGACAGAACCAACAGCGACCTTTCATCCCAACATAAATCGCACAAAAGGAGGAATATCCCAGTAGCTCGGTTGGTAGCGTTCTACTTTGACAACCCAAGGATCGCTGGATCGACTATCGTCATATATTAACCCTTTCTGTACGCAAAGAGCCGCGAGGAGTGAGTTCTGCTGTGGCACCCAGCTTCGGTCCCTCTGTACGGGATACTTTTCCTACTCTCGGTCACAGCGCCTCGACTTTCAGCGATCTCCTCGCCGTAATTAAAAAGCTATATTTTTATATTTTATATATTTTTTTTCCAGTTACCATTTGTCCTTTGTTTTATGAATAATACGCAAGGGAATTAAATACTCAATAACTACGGCAAATAAATTTTCCATCTTCATTTTTGATCCGTGACTTTGTACACCGGCGGAGTTAATTTTTTTTTAATGTATAAACTTTAGTTAAAAAACAAAAGCATTATTATAAATATTTACAGTTAATTTAATGAATTATTTAATTAAATATTTAGTATATTAAACATTAAATATTTTTTTTAAAAATGGAGGACACGCAATAAAAAAAAACAGTTTTTCTAAATTTAACAAAACACGAATATAAGATCTTAACTTCAGGACTAAAGGTTAACTGATTTTGCAAATAAATGCTGTTAGGAATGTACAGAAGTTTAAAAATAAACGACAATTTGACATGGGTTGACCGGGTAAATGGGCGGAGAAGACAACTAGTTCTAATTAGACTAAAAACGACCAAAAAATTCATTGAAATGCCATCTAGTAATAGGGAGGAATACTAGAAGTACAATACGGTAACGAGCTCTCGACTGCTGTACAAGTCCATGGTAGGTGGGTCCCGTCTTCCTTGGACTTCTACACAAGTCTACGGTATGTGGGTCCCGACAGCTCTCGACTGCTGGAGCAGTCCACGTTACGGAAAGGGTTAATATTTTTCTTTTGTATAATTTTATTTTTCCTCTTAAGAATATTTTATAACATTCATAGTTAACTACTACACATATAATATGTTTAGTTTGAATCGGTGAGGGGCACGTCGTGGACTCTCCTTGTAAATATAAAATTGTGATGTATGACAGATGTTTTTCGTCCCTACTTACCAGGAAGAAAAGCCACAAAAATGACAACGCATCAGACGATTCGCTTCTACTACAGACAAAAATTATCTAATATTAGTAACAACTTTAGGACCAAAAATAATTCTTAAAAAAAAAAAAAAAATAAAAAAAAAAATACTAAATACGGTGTCAACGTAATCTTTTTCGCACATTTGTTTAGGTATTTCAATGCGAAGAACCGAATAAAATCGCTTTAAAGTCTAAATATCTTAAAGTTTTTGAGAGATCCTGAAGAAGGTTAATATTTAATTTCATTTTGTCAAAAACGTCAGTGGGACCAAAACCTTTTTTTGAATGTTCCATGTCGTTGAAATTCCAGACGTATACATTTTTTTTTACGCTTTTACAGGAAGACGTTTAAAAAAAAAAAAAACACAATTTACTAGCAATGATCTGTACTTTTCGATTATTTTGCTAAATTATTCTTAGACCTAAAAATATTCATTACTCCTAACCATTCAGCCAAGCTAGTATTTTTTTTTAAAACTTAAAGTATTACGCATATATATATATATATGTATATATATATATATATATATACATATACACACACACACACACACACACACACACACACACACACACACAAACACACACACACACACACACACACACAAACACACACACACACACACATATACAATGAGTAGAAAATGTAAGATAATAATAAAGCTGGCCTAAATTGTGGCCCTAGAGTAAAACCCTCTGAGCCTAATAAAATGTTTCCCTATGTTTGTACGGCGAGGGTATGTGTAGCCACCCCCCAGGGAGCTGTCCTTAATGAGCTAGGGGCATCTGGTTTCTCGTCCAACAACCCTCTACAAGCACTACATTGGATTTAAATTTAAATTGCAAAAAAAATACTCTTCTTTTTCTTTTTTTTTTTTTAGTTTAATGCGATTTTTATTTTCCCAGACTTTCTCTCTCTCTGGAATCATTTTCCCATTTAGATATGTTTATGCAAATTGGTTTTGAAATGGGACAGAAAAAGCAAGGGCCTTGTCATTTCGTGGTGTTTTTTTTTATTCTCTTGTTTATGGATAATGACTTTTGTTCTCTATTAGTAATATCAAACTAGATTATATTATATTTTCTTATTTAGGTAGTTAGCTTCAAAATAAAAATAAAAAAATAAAAAAAAAACAACATAGTTTGCTTCTCTTAAAGAAAAACATTTATAAATGAAAAAAAAAATTAAAAAAAAATATGAAACTAAATTTTACTGCACACCCACTCCTGTCACATTTTTATGAAAGACAAAATAATTTTATTTTCTTCTCCCCTTTCATACAAAAAATTCCAAAAGGTCTGAATGAATTCATATTTTAGGAGTGTTTATGAAGAAATTCTTACTTCGATTGCTAAAAAATAATAAAATCGTTTTCATTAACTTAAGGAGTAATAAAACCTGGTGAGATCAAAAGTAATTTTCTGGAATTTATAATTAACAAATAAATCAATGATTTTCAATTCTTTATGTCATAAGTTTTATATGGGATGTTAAAATAACCAAAAAAGTCTGACTCGCAGGAACTGCATCATCTTAGCGTGGTTCCGTTCTTATCTCTAGACTCATTTAGAATGATTAAAATAGAAGCTGTTATTACTTTAGGTGCACATTTCTAGAAAGGTCTTGATTTACGATCTTACCTGGATGGGTCGGCCAACCCTCCTTAGGAAGGACCCCGCTAGGCAGTTGAAAATCTATATCTTGGAAATCCATATCTCTAACATTAAATTGTTTTTCTTATTTTTCTTAACCTGTTTTATTTTCAAATACATTATCCAACTATAAGCAATTACAAAATAACAAGGAATAAAAACAGACAAAAAGAACAGTTCGAATAAGCTAAATCAATTACTTTAAAGTTTTAAGCACTTATTTCTCCGATTTACATCGCCTAATCAAAACTTTTATTAGAACCTTTTTTGTAGAGCATTTAGTATGCTTTCTAATGGTATTCTTTCATTTACCAAGATTCTCAACCTTTTTCGAGATATTAAGGAAAGTATACAAAGTTACCAAAACTTTTTTTGTCTGTTAATAAAATATTTTACTCTAACCCTTCCTTAACTCCAAACGTAACCAAAATTTCAACATATTAGTTTTAATGAAAGTAGAACATGCAGAAAATGTTCCAACTGAATCCCATGATTCTAAGTACCCAAACCAAAAACGGTATTCAAAAACTATTTTTCCAATTTTCACGAAAAAGGTTAAAGCTATCGCCTTGAAAATGGTTTCATTCGTTTTCCTAGCCCAGGAAGCCTATAAAACGAGTACTTACAAGCTTATGAACTCAAAAACGTAAGCGTTACGATTTTTTTGCGCGAATTTCGCCCCAAACGCCATCTTCCAGTAGACGGATTTTTCTGGTTAAGGAACTTGACCTTTCAAATTAGACGAAAGATTTTTGTACCAAATTTCATCAAAATCCGACCATTCGTCTTCGACCTAGAGAGCGAACAGACAAATATATATACCAATTTTAACCACCGTCATTTTCGGTCTCTAGGGTTTCTGAAACGCAAAATTTTCTAGTCGGCACTTCCGGATTGCGTCATGAGATCAACCTTATAAGCGGGGTTCCTCCCTATGGGGGAGGGAGGAGCCGCGCTAAAAATAAAAAGTTTTAATTATTCGAAGAAAAGAATGAGGGCGCTATGTCTGACAAATGGAAACTATGTTTTTTTACGGGCGATAATCTGCAGGCGGTTATTTTAAATCTAGAACAAAAATCTAAAATTATGTTGTAAGAAGAAGGTAAAATCTTGTAAAGTACGTAGGATTGATAAGAAATATTACTTTTTTCCAAAATGGTGAATAATTCTTCATTTTCTATTACCGAATCTGTCGTAAATTGGCCATAAAATCGTTGTAATTCAATGAATCTAATAAATCCAACGAACTTTATTATCAAATATCATTTGGAAGCTGGACTTAAAATTTGAAGCTGGTCGGGGGAAAATTGAAGGCGCTAGTGAATCGCCCGATATGAAAAACATTGTTTTGAGAAAATCAACTTTAAAGTTTAATAGTGGAGATGGAGATAGCCGTTGCAGTGGTAAGATGTTATGTATACACAGATACATACCACAGCTGTGTATTGATTATTATAAATTGTATTCACATATAGAATATATAGTTATTTTCATTACTAGTACCAAAAGTGGTTGTTTTCGGTGCGCGGTCGAGTTTAACGCGCGGAAATTAGACCAAGCACCGAAAACACACTTTTGGTACGTGTTATGAACAATACTTTTCATTATACTGCTCATACTTGAGTACATTAAAACCCTTTTATATTTCATTAATAACTTAAAGATACAGTAAAAGAAATTAAATTGACACCTTTTTTTTTATTTGAAAAAAAAACAAAAACATCTGTTTATTAACCTATAATAGAAGAAAAGTACTTGTACATTTACATTAATATTTATAGTACAATTCTGATTATTCATTATATTAAGACCTTTGTTTGGCATTGCCTTTTGGAATACAGATAACTTTTGATTAAAGGAATTATTTTCCAGTTCTGGCTCTTTAATTATAAGTAAACAAATATTAGAATGAATGAGAGTATCTAAAAGTAACCTCCTTCAAACACATGTTTATTAGTAGCAGGTAAGGTTAGCGCACCAAAAAGATTTTTTGGGCCTAGGCCCGAAAAGTACTATTTTACGGACTCAAACCGAGTATTGAAAACACATGTTTTTTGATGCAGTATAATGAAAATGTTTTTTTCTCATTATATAAAATGTTAATAATGTTATGTTTGTACTGTTGGCTTATTTCTTTCTACGTGTTGTTTACTTTCACACATTTGTTAATTGTTTCTTACCGAAAACCACATTTTCTATAATAATTACCTATCTACCGAATGTTCATTTTGTTTCAAAATAAGATTGGTTCAAAATTTATTGTCATGATATATAAACTACACTCATTTCTGACTGTTTTTTTTATTTATAAGTTGTATATATTTCTTAGCTGAAGAAGGCTGCCAAAGTGCGGCCGAAACGTCCAATACAGATTTCATCCTGAAGGTCTGACGTTTTAGCGCGGTTCCTCCCTCCCCCATAGGGAGGAACCCCGCTTATAAGGTTGATACAATGAAACAATCCGGAAGTGCCGACTAGAAAATTTTGCGTTTCAGAACCCCTAGAGACCGAAAATGATGGTGGTTCAAATTTGTATATATATATATATGTATATATTTATATATATATATATATATATATATATATATATATATATATATATATATATATTTGTCTGTTCGCTCTCTAGCTCGAAGACGAATGGTCCGATTTTGATGAAATTTGGTACAAAAATCCGTCGTCCAATTTGAAAGGTCAAGTTCGTTAACCAGCGAAATCCGCCTACCGGAAGATGGCGTTTGGGGCGAAATTCGCGCAAAAAAAATCGTAACGCTTACGTTTTTGAGTGCATAAGCTTCTAAGTACTCGTTTTATATGATTCCTGGGCTAGGAAAACGAATGAAACCATTTTCAAGGCGATAGCTTTAACCGTTTTTGAGAAAATTGGAAAAATATTTTTTGAATACCGTTTTTGGTTTGGGTACTTAGAATCATGGGATTCAGTTGAAACTTTATCTGCATGTTCTACTTTCATTAAAACTAATATGTTGAAAGTTTTGTTACGTTTGGAGTTAAGGAAGGGTTAGAATAAAATATTTTATGAACAGACATGAAAAGTTTTGGGAAGTTCGTATACTTTCATTAATATCTCGAACACGGTTGGGAAATCGTGGTAAGTGGATAGAAACTATTTGAAAGCTTACTAAATTCTCTACAAAAAAGATTCTAAAACTATTTTTGATTAGGTTATGTCAATCGGAGAAATAAGTGCTTAAAACTTCAAATACGTCTGTTTTGTTCTTATGAACGGGTTTTTGTCGTTCTTGTTGTAATTTTTGTCTCTTTCCCTTCGTTTTTTATTGCTTTTTAGTTTTGTAATTTCTTATGTTGCGAAAATTTTGTGTGTAAAACAGGATATGAAAAATGAGGCCAATTTTCTGTTGCTAGAAATAATATAAATTTTGGGAACTTTCTTTAATATCTCGAAAACTGTTGAGAATTTTGGTAAACGGAAGAATACCATTAGAAAGCTTATTAAATGCTCTACATAAAAGGTTCTAATAAAAGTTTTGATTAGGCGATGTCAATCGGAGAAATAAGAGCTTAAAGCTTTAAAGTAATTGATTTCGCTTATTCAAAGTGTTCTTTTCGCCTGTATTTTATTCCTTGTTATTTTTTAATTGCTTATAGTTGGATAATGTATTCGAAAATAAAACAGGTTAAGTAAAATAACAAAAACAATTTATTGTTAGAAATATAGATTTCCAAGATTCCAAGACCTTGCAACTAGCGGGACGGGTTCTTGTGTTGCCGACCCTTCCAGGTCAGATTGTAAATCCTACCTTTCAAGACTGGTGGAACCAAAATATAACTGTCAGGGTTCGGTCACTGCTACTTAATAAAACTACATTTTATCGTAAAAATGGTTTTATTGTGCCGACGTTTCGGCTTGAACTTCAAGCCTTCATCAGGGCTGTAAATACAAGTAGGACATATTTAACACTAATATATGCACATATCTATGTAAATATATATATATATATATATATATACATATATAATATATATATATTTATATATATGCATATACACATACACATATACACGCACACATATGTACATATATATGCCCACATACCTACACATATGGGGTATGTATTATTAAGTAGCAGTGACCTAACCCGGACAATCCCTACCTTGCATCATCAACGGTCAACGATCTCCTCTCAACAAAATAATAACTGCTTCTATTTTAATCTTTCGAAATTAGACTAGGGATAAGAACGGAACCGCGCTAAGATGAGGCAGTTCCTGCGAGTCGGACTTTTTTTTTCTCCTAGCCGAATCCCAACCATACCTTGTCTTCGTTTAAAGTTTAATGTACTGAAAAGCTAATATTTTTTCATAATTTCTTGTAATAAAGATGAAAAAAATGTTTTTTTATTTTGAAATGTATTGGAACTTTTACGAATATTTGTACATCTAAAAACTGTTCCACCCCATAAACGCTTTTGGGTATAATTTTTTTATTGATTAGGGAAGATTCTAAACCCATAAATAAGTTGGGTAAAACAAAAAAATTTTCAAGTTATTATTACACCTTAAGAAGTTAATAAGGAGATATTTTTTTTTTTTCATTTTCATTAACATAATTAATTTAATATTTCTTATTATCTAATTATGTCTGAATACTTATGAAATTATTTAGAATAAAAAAAAATAAGCCGGAGGAGAAATGATCTTAAAAAGTAAATTAAAATTCCTTTGGGGTTTGGTTTTATTTGGTAATGATTAAAAACCTAGGGAGGGAGGGGGATTTTTCCTTGGGATTTAAAGGGGGAAAAAAGATTTATGATTTGGAGAAGCAAATTGGAACTGAATGAAGAGACGATTAATCCTATAAATTTAATTGGATAAATATTCTATCCTTTGGTTGCTAGTTTATGCGACCTCTGTGCTCGAATTCGATATTAATTTCGGAGGCTAGGGTAGGCAGTCTGTTACTCGATGGATATTTTTAATAATAAAGACCGACCATCTGGATATGATGCTAGGGGAGGGGGATTTAGCGGAACTTGGTGGGGTTAAGCCCCCCTCGGATTTGCAAGTCAAATCCTGTTATTTATACTTTATAAATCGAATGAAGCTCTGCCCAGCTGTTCGCGCCATGTCGCAATCAGCTGATTTCAGGCGGGAAAGGATTTTGGGATAATATCTAGGGAAGATAAATTAGTATTCTAACTGGGAAAGAGATATTTCTTCTTGAATTTTCATTTGCAGAACTTGGACTATATTAATAGTACAGATTTTTAAGCATCTTATTTTTGTGGTTCAAGTTGTTTATATGACATTATCTAAAAATTGGTTACTAGGAAATAGAGATAGAAAAATAATTGATGCATGGTATGACAAATTTTTCTTTCTACTCCAGAGTAAATTTTGATCAATTAATACATTGTTCTCAGCTGGTTGATGATATTTATAACTTGTGATTAATATTTTGTAGAAAGTTGCATTACGAAATTGGTCGTCTTTTGTAAGCAGTTGTATATTATATTTGGTTGTTTTTGTAATCCGTTTTATTTTATATGTGATTATATTTTGTAGGCTATTGTATTATCAGGCGGCTGTATTTGGAAAATATTAAATAGGAAATCTTAATATTTCGCTTATATTGGAACGAAACCCTCCCAGGATATCCTTGGATATGAATCCAAGGCGCTAGCCATTAGACCACGGGAGACCCCATTATCGTGATAATGAACCAATTACAAATGTACATTATTGTTCAGATGTTAATAAACGTTGTATTAAAAAAAAAAAAAAAATTGGGGCGAAACTAATATTTTCGAAATTCAAGCACCCCCACTACTCCACAAATTAAAAAAAAAAAAAAAAAAAAAAAAAAAAAAAAAAAAAAAAAAAAAAAAAAAAAAAAAAAAAATGAAACCGTTTTAGAGTAGGTATTTAAGCAATTCCAGTTTTTCCGAGTTTAAAGAAAAATAGCTGATTCGACTTTCCTCGTCGCATTAATAATAAAAAAAAGTGTACGTTTTATTAACCTTTTTAATTAGAACAATAAAATTTCGTATTTGATGACCCAAATTTTGCCGCTGGGTAAATTCTGTAGGTAAAATAATTTCATCATTCATTTTAGACAAAATATTTTTCACCCCAAGTTCTTAAAAATTCGTCAATATATATATATATATATATATATATATATATATATATATATATATATATATATATGTGTGTATATATATATATTTTGATGGAACGGCATTTTTCTCCAGGAACGGCAGAAAAATGCCGTTCCATCTAAAAATACTATCCCAGCGACGAAAAATAACATCAAATATATATATATATATATATATATATATATATATATATATATATATATATATATATATGTATATATATATGGGTTTGTGTGTGTATTTTTTAATTGTGTCGACATGATAAGCACGATGTCCTCAATATACGCACTGAAAGTTCTTGAGTCGATAACTGGGACTGATGATAAGATAAGTCACAGGAACTTGGCAATGCAAATATCTTGCGGTCCAATCTTGCGGGAGTGAGAGACCTGTCAAAGGTTGAAGGGAAGTCCCCGCAGGAAATTATGCGGCCCGCGCGCAAGTCGAGGTGGAGTTGTGAGGGGGGGGGGGTGCGCGATAACCTAGGAACCCCCCTCCCCCAGACTAATAACCTACAAATTATCCGCCTCACTTGAATATAGTTACATCCCGAAGGGCCATTAAAATTCAATGGGACTTATAATGTATTCCGCATCCGTTTCTCTGGATCTACTGGAATAATATGAATATTCTCCGGGTGTATTTAAACGTTGAAGGTGTGTGGATTTGGGGGGTAGCACTCCCCCACCGTGAGGACGGATTCGGTAACATCACCGTAAGTTAATTCCTACAGCGCTGTCAGGCAGAATGGACTTTCAAGACCGGTGAAATGGGTTACGCTGTAGACATCAACAGTTTTTATATTTTTTTTTTACGGTGTAACATACATTAAGAAATAAATCCAGCAAAAAATACATATATCCACTCCTCTGACTTCTGTTTTACCTATTCGGAGCAAGCTGTAGCTCCTAACAAACCTCCCATAATTTCTCACCATACAAGAATATTTAAAAAAGATAACTCTAGCCATTTAGTGTAATTAATATTTCGTTAATTGACACAACAAAAAGATATTATATTTTTGTTGGATTAATGGAACAGAACAAACAGAACAATCGACTCTAACTCATGATAATTAGTAGACAACAACTTGTAAAACATACCTACTCAAACATACCTACTCAAACATACCTACTCAAACATACCTACTCAAACATACCTACTCAAACATACCTACTCAAACATACCTACTCAAACATACCTACTCAAAAAGAATTTATTCGTAACTGATTCAGGAAAAAGCCCTAGTTTTATCACCAAGTGGTAAAAAAACTAAAAATAAAAAAAGATAATCCCATAAGTAATGTCGACTTTAAATATTTTGCCTGTTTTATGTTCACTCCTTTTCAATTTATTTATGTTCATTGTAGCATTAAATAAACTTTTATATATCAAGTTTTCGTTGGGTGAAAATTATTTATTCTGTGCTGAAATTTCATTTGAAATGGATCTCCCAAGACACGACTTACGCCACATTTGGGAATTCGATAAAGGAGAAAATGCCGCTTCAACTTTAATGAGAGACAAGTGCAGCGGTGGTTTAAGGGTTTCGAGCGACAAACCGCAAGCTTGAAGACGAGCCTCGTACAAGTCTAGCAACAGAGCTTGACGACCAACTCCTGCAGGCTACTGTAGAAGAAAATCCTGTTGTAACAGTAGAAGGGCTAGCAGAAAAACTTGGATAGACACATCCTACAGTCCACCGACAGAAACCAACATTACTTATGGGATCACCTGATTGTTGCCTCCAAATTTCCAAGCTTAGGCAATGTATTATTTCGAAAAATTAATACAAACGCTAAAACTTCAATACTCGGAGTAAACAAATTAATTGGACATTTATGTTGCATCTATATGTAACACACAAATAAAGTGAGAAGTGTTATTTTTCCGTAATGGTAAAAATCCTTTTATCCACAGCAATGGGAGAAAGAAATGCAAACAAGTTTTTCATTTTTTTGTGCAAAAAGTCATTTCAAAATAAAATAAAATGCAATATTCTTTAATAGTGGGAATTGCATATGGACACCGTAATTGTATTGGAGTTTATTAGCGTGAGTTTTTATTTGTTTTTTTTTTTTTTTTTGCGTTTTATTTTGCGGCAGTAAAAACCGCGCAGCCCGCATGAGATCACTAAACGCCTATGCAGTTTTAGCTACAGACACATCTCTTTATGCAAACTGTCTGGATGCTGGTTGCATTTGTGCGGGTTTAATATAATCAAGTCACAAACTGGATATATTCTTTCTAACAAGGACATAAAGGTTTTGTGCACAATTGGATGAAATTTTTTTTATTGTGTTTTATTAGATTTAACAATTATTGTATTTATCATATACAGGGTGGTCTTGAAAGAAATCCCCATACTTGAGGGGTGTGTACTCCGACTAAAGTGTAGTTGAATGCCACCAAGGAGAAATTTTTACTTGCATGATTTCCCTAGATATCGCATGATTTTCGACCATATAATGGTCAAAAACTAGCGTTTAGGCAAAAAAAAAATCACGAAAACGCCTATATCTAGGGAAATTATGCACATATTATGTGTTTTTTTTTTTTTATATTATGTTCTGTTTGTCGTTCACGCCATAAAAAAAAAAGTTATTCTGATGACATTTGCTATGTGCATCAAATGTTCAATAAGATCTCATGTGCCTAGCACAAAATTTTCTCAAATCAAATTCACAGCAGCACACCCAAACAAATAATTGATCACGAAATAAAGATTTTTTTATTTTTTATTTTTAATAGCTGTTACCCGGTGTGCAATGCTACACCTACTTTATATTAAATATCTGTAGCCGGGCTTACCATGCTACACATGCTTCATATTAAATAGTTGTAACCCAGCTTCCATGGTACGCCTACTTTATATTATATATTTAAAAAAATTAATGATTATATTATATTTGTCCAAATTATGAGAATATAAGATAATAAATTGAGAACTCGGCTGAAAAATTTATTTTCCATTTTTTTAAGAGAAAGTGGGGTGGAAAATAAATTAATCCTTATTTTTTAAAAAGTACCCTTATTTTAAAAAGTACCCTTACTTTTAAAATGGTATTACAATTAAATGATTCCAAATAATTTAATTGCAATACCGTTTTAAAGAAAATCCAAACCAAACTCCCTGTGTTTAATTTTTTTAAAGAAAAAAAAATATGTGGTCCATAAATAAATATTCATAAAAAATAGCAATACAAATGAGGCATTTAATTAAGGTTATGATTAGTTATAAGTTGTAATAACCTACAACTGAAACTATATTCTTTATTTTCATTGATTTTTTTTTAAATATAATATTTATTTATTTGAAGGGCTTCGCATCTAAAGCTAAAACCTCAACCTTGCGCAAATATAATATTAATATGTTATATTGTTTACCTGTTCATGTAATAATCCGTAACTGAGTTTTTTTTATGAATGAAAAAGTAGGTAAGTCGTGCAGGGTGTATGTTATTTATGCCAAAAGGAAAGTTTTAAAAACATAGTTTGTTAATAGTCCTCTCTATTAAAGCTTCTGTTTCAAATTTTATGGTTCATGGGCTCTTCTATAAGGATAGTCCTTCTATCATAGGAAATAGGGGCCTCTAAGAATAAAAACAAATTTAAGATATTTTTCTTGCAGTTATGGACAACAATGAATTAAAGGTATTTGGGAATTTCAATAACGACATTGACTTGGCGAGCAACAATATTTTTACCAGAATTGCAACCGTATTTAAACATTTAGTCCAAGAGCTGGTAACACACTTTTCAAGTGTTTTATGTGCCTTGAAATTGTGCTATAGTGGGTCTCTAGTGTAGATAAAAAGTTAAGTATGTGGTTGCTGGACATACCTTGAAACACCAGGTACTGCGCATGGTAATCAGTAACAAACTATGGGCCAAAAATAGTGTTTTATTCAGAAGCCATAATTCTTTAATGTAAAATTAAGGCAATTCTATAATGAATAATATATAAGGTAGACACTTTTAAGTGGGATACATATAAAAACAAAATTGAAGTGGGTTTTTTGTAATATTAAATGGAGTCTCTTCTTCACACTAATATTTAAACACCATAATTGAAAATAATTACAAAAGGGCAGACACTTTTTGTGAGGTTTAGTAATCAGCAGACATGAAAATAAATTCAGCCGATGATAGACTGCAATGCAGTGCGTGTAACCGTAAGAGTGAGAGAGCACCAATCATCTGGACAGGACAGTTGTGGCTGTTCTAGAAATAAAGCAACTTGCCTTAATTATACATTAAAGATTGTTGGCTTCTGAATAAAATACCATTTTAGTGACATATTTTTTTAACACCACCTTTCCCCTATGTGCAGTACCTGGTGTTCCAAGGTATGTTCAGGATACACATATATGCCTTACCTATCCACGACATGCAATACACCAAAATTCCAAGGTGCATAAAACACTTCATGAAATGTGCGTTACCAGCTATCCGACTAAATGGTGACAGTCAGAGGATATAACTATCCCAGACAAAAGGAAGCATATGGCAGAATATAATGATTAAATTATTATGGATATTAAATTAATAAAAAATTGCATGGAAAATTTAATTACTTATTCATTTATTAGAACACCACAATTCACGTGACTTCCTCTTCTTATAAAAATAATATTTTAATACATTAATTTATCTGCAAAAAAATAGCATGCAAAAGAAATATTATAAGAAGAATAACTTTATTAAAAAAAAAAATTAAAGTGAGGCTGCCCAAATTAATAGGGTTGCTAAACCATACAGCTCTTATAATAATAAAATAATGTTTCAAAATGTGGTGAAAATTAATTCATTTATTTACATTCATTTGTATGATTATAAACATTTATATAATTTATTATGTACATCTATCTATATGCGAATAAAACAATAAGTTAAATTTAACAACATTTAATATAATATTTTAATAATATTTGCATATGTATGTGAGAGAATTAATTTAAGTCCTTTACAAAATGACATTGTTCACAAAGGAGTTTTTAATGCTTAAAAAAATCTTTATGTTTAAAACAAAATGTTCTATCTTTTTGGAACTTTAAACTTCACTTAAAGCTACATATTCTGCATATGGAGACTCTTCTGTACCATCTTTTTTCTTTCTCGATTTCCAGTATAATACATTACCAAATAACGTAATAAGAAAACCAGTGGTGGATTTTCCTTCTAAATGATCATTTAAGAATATAGTCTCTACATCCATCTGATCAACATTTAGACCCATTTGATATCTTCAACTTCCTTATTTCAACAAAATCTCAAGCATTATTTTGTTTCAAACTATCTATTTCTCTATCCCAAAAATCACAATCGCTTGAACTTTATCAGATTCGCCCTCAGCCAATCCAATACAGCTTATGTTTTCTTGGATAACATCAACATGCCTAGCGACAATGATTTTATTATTCAAAAGTACTTTATATCCCACTTCACTATACTCGATTAAAATGCACATATTCACCTTTTTATCCCATTTAGAAGTTATTATTTGTTCTGGTTTCCTAACAAAATTTTTACTACCATATAAATTAAAGTTATAAGCATCTGGTTTCTTTCCAAAACAGATTTCATAGGGTATTTTATTGTCAATGGTGTTAGCTAAAGAGGGATTTTTCAAATAAGTTGCTGCACATACCATTTCTGGCCAACATTTTTTTCTTCAATATCTTCTGCCAGTAAGCAATGAGATGAATGAATTCATGGGGCAGGGATTAATTTTGATACCCTTTTTTTTGGTAGTCATAATTCTTACTATTTAATATTCCTTACCAATGTCACACCTCATAATACCAATTTCCTAAGTTTTCAACCTCATTTACTTATTGAACAAAGGAATGAAAAACTTCTGTTTTAGGTTTAATAGTTTAAATCCTAGCAATCTTACTATTTATTTATTTATACATCAGTGAGACCGCGACAAAGGGAATTCATCACTAAACACTTAAATAACAATAAACAATACTGAACAATTATGAAGAAATTAACATGAGGGCAATCTTACTATAATCATCTATAAATGAAACAAAATATTTTTCACATTTGAGACTCCTAGTTAAAAAAAGGTCCACATCAGTGTAAACAATTCCAAAATACTTTTAGCCTTGTTCTTATTGTTTTCCAAAGGGACACGGTCCATTTTACAATACAAGTTTTATAAATTTATAACATGTCCAGATAAACTGATTGTTTCATTTCAGTTGTTTGAATTTTATTTTTTTAACATAATCTGAAGTTTCTATGTACAATTTACTATGCTGTTGATTCCTTTAGGTATAATCTATCAAATTTCTGAATTATGTCTTAGGCTGTTGTCAAATCACAAAGAAATTCAAACTGTTTATTTGATCTTGCTGATCCCAATCTTCACCAACTTTGGTCTCCTTTGCCTTTTCAATGACATTTACACACATCATCAGTTTAAAAAAAAAAGTTAAGTGTTTTTCCACATACTAAAACCCTCTCCATCAAATACCAGTACAAACATATTCATTTAACAGAAAAGCGAGTGAGAGATTATTCAACCGAATACTATAACCGACATTGCAACCTTCCTTTACTAAAGAGAAAAAACTACCTCTCAACAAAAGTTTTGAAATTATTATAGTTCTGAATAGAAACATGACCACTTAATTATATTATATTAGTCCAAATTATGATTAGATAAACACAGAACATTTTTATGATATACTTATTTATACGATATTAGTCTATATTCTGGTTAGAGCAGTGTTGCCCTAGGCAATCAAATGAAAATTGATTTGATATGAAGAAAATTGATCTGATATTAAGGAAATTAATCTTAAAAAATATGATATTTTATTATATGATATCTTATATGATATTTGTCCAAACTCTGAGAATATAAACCTACTATTTAGATAAACAAACAAAGGTTTTTTTATTGCACTTCTTCTTAGAAGGAGGGGCAACAATGGAAAGAAAATGCCGATTTCTGACTATAAACTCTTCTGTATATGACAGTTTCGAACTCGTTACTTCCAAACTATGAATCCTAGAAGATTTTTAGCTAGCCTACGAGATTTCCCGGATCAAGACGTATCTATGTGCGAAGTTTGGTCAATATCAGTCAAACGATGTGGATTTGTATAAGGAACAAACAAACAGAAAAACAGAAAAACAGACACGTGATTTTTATATATATAGATGTTCCACGGTTAGTTAGATGTGAGTCTTAGAAAAGTTACATTATTTCATTGCCATGGCTAATTTGTTAGTAAGTGTTGAAGGCCAAAAAAGGATTCTTTGCATGGGTAAATTGTGGTCAATTAAAACAAAAAAAAAGTCCGTCACGCAGGAGATGCATAACTATTGCTTGAGAACCTTTTTTTTAAAGAATTTACTAAGCTTTCGAATGGTTACCTTCCACATCCGCGGTCTCTTAATATTTTTCTCGAATATTTCCTTAACTCCAAATGTAACCAAATTTTAAAAATCCTAGTTTAGAAGAATTTCAAACGCGTAAAATATTTACTGACCGGAAAATGAGTTACAAAAATATTTGTTCCACTTTTCTAAAAAAAGTGGGTACAACTATCGCCTTAAAAATGGTTTAATTCGTTTTTAAACGTTAAGGAATCTGTAACAGGAGTACCTCCAAGCATATCGTCGATACAAAAGCAAACTAACGAATATGAAAATCACCACTTTTCAGAGTGGAAAAGTATTTATTCATAACTTTTTTTTGGACAGTCAAATATTTGGCAGATTTGACCGTTTGATAGTGGAATACTTTCTCTTTAATAGAGTGAAGTCAGATTGAAGAATTTGCCGTAAATAAGTCCAGCAGAAATTATTAAAGATGGACAATGAAAGATGCATTTTTTCATATTCGTTAGTTTGCTTTTGTATCGACGATATGAACTCGAAAACGTAAGAGTTACGAATTTTTTTCGCACGAATTTCGCTCTAAAACCCATGATCCGTTGGACGGATTCTGCTGGTTAACGAACTGGACTTTTTAACTTAGAATTAGGAAGTTTGTACCAAATTTCATCTAAATCGGGCCATTGTTGAGGCTGAAAGAGCGAACAGAAATATATATATATATATATATATATATATATATATATATATATATATATATATATATATATATATATATATATATATTCCAGAGGGTGAAACAAAATTCAGTCTTCCCACAAATTTTCTTTATTTTGCACTAGGCCTTTCAACACAAATGTGCCATCATCAGGTGCTCCGTGCAGTGATAGTTGTTACCAGGGCTGTGTTCGGGCTAGGAACACAGCTCTGGAATTAAGCAACCCCACTACCGGACAACATCAATAATATATATATATAAAACCAGACTCCCACAAGCGGGTTTCTTCCCTATGGAGGTAGAGAGGAGCCGCGCTAATAATACAAAACTTTGATCTTGTCTGGCCTATTCAAAGCCTTGTCAAAACTAAAGACATCCTTATAAAAATGCGTTTACCGAATTGCTTTATAATTAATCAATTTTACGATGATAGAAACTGGGCCAGAAAATATTAAAAATGATAAGCGAAAGTATCAGAGTATTAAGCCGAGTAAACTGTAGTTTCACCTAATAGCCTTATTACCATAGGAATAACAGTTTTCAACGACTCGACCCATTCATAAAAAAAACGAAAGATCTCCAAAACTCGAGCTTGTAATTATGAAGATGTTAATGAATACATTACAAAATTAAGGTCACAAAAACGGGGTTTCTCACGTCATGTAGAAACTCTCCGAAGCTATTAAGGAAATAACCAGAAAAAATTGGTAATGACTGCTTCTGTCAGGTCCAAATTGTTTTGTATTTTTTTGCTTTCTCTTTACCGCCGATTTGTTATTTTTTTCACTATTTTTCGTAATTTTTATTTTGTTATTGGTTGTTAAATTAGTAATACTTAATTTACAGGGTCTCCCCGTGGACTAGTGGCTAACGCCTTGGACTCTCATGCGTAAGATCGTGGTTCAAATCCCGTCTGACGCAGTTTGAGTTTTTTTTTTCCATTTCAGGGCCCGGTGAGAATAGTCCCATCTTAAACAAGGGTGTTAACCTATAGATAACCCGGCGCTCATGGACTAACTTAATTTACAATCCGGTGCGCCAACTAAAGAGGAACTGCGCCTAAAACTCATCAGGGCACAGGAAGAGGTTTGGGATAAGGTCAAAAACTGGTCGGTCATCACCGCCCTAAGAATATAGTGAAAATCTAACAAGCCACAAGGGACCAAAGGAACAGATACTGTACAGATATCTGATACTTGACTGTAAGGACTATAGGGGGATAGTGTGGTCAGTACTATGCTAATAAGGGACTGGGTCAGCCTAGGGACCATCTGGGACTCCAAATCCAACTCCCGGTTTTTGAACATGGGTCCTCGAGTTCATTAGTCCAGTGCTCTACCATTATTGAGCTAAGCTCGCCCCCTAAACATTTAGCGAAAAAAAAATCTAGCGTGCCAAAAGGGCCTAAAGGGGCAGATAATCTACAGGTATCTGATACTTGACTATACTGCACTCCAGGGAGATGGTGAGGTCAGTACATTATTCCTCTATAAATGTACCCAATGAAGGATGGGTGACTCTAGGGACTGCTACCCTAAAATTATCACACATTAAGATAAAATGTTTAGTTCGCGCCCAAGATTCAAACTTGGGTCTGCCAGAAAATGTCTCGATTTCTTTACCACTAAGCCAAAGATTACCCAAAAAAAACTGTAATGAAACTAGTTTAAGGTTTAGTAGTGTTTGGAATATTGTATTTAAACTACTGTAGTGCCATGAATATTTCTTTACAACCCCCAATAGATTAATATTAGATAAAATAATAGTCTTTCTTAAAAGTTTCAAATCATATAAAAAGATATGCAGACAATATATATAAGTAGAATAAAAAAAGAAGAATATATATATATATATATATATATATATATATATATATATATATAATTGGTCTAGGTACCTTGAGATAAATTTATTTTTATGATGAAATGTTGAAGACTTAATTAAAAATATCTTGTGTTAATTTAAGTAAACAAATATTTTATGATTTTAATAATGTCTTGGTTTGACCTTTAAGTGTTATATAAACGAGCACTCAAAAGAGCAATGAAACCGAGAGGTCTCGAGGAGCAATTGGTTACTTAATAAAAACAACACGAAAAGCTAAAGAAAAAAAAAAAAGATTCAAAAAGAAGAAATTCAAGTTTTAATGTTTAGCAAAAAAGTAATTAAAAGTGAGAAGATCTGTTTCTTTTTCTTCTTTCTTCCTGAAAAGATGAAGTTCAGAAAAGGGTTTCATTTATATTATCATGAAAAGCGCAATCTCGCGATGACTCAAGAAAAGAGATAAGTCCATTTTGCTGGAATAATGCTGAAAGTAAAGTTGAGCGGCCATTACGGACGATTTATTAACTTCGGGGAGAAAGTTACTTTTTGAATGAAGGCATATTTTTGAGTTTAATTAAGAGCTATAACTGTTAAAGTTTTGGGGTGTGGGAGGAGGGAGTTTTCAGGGGGGGGGCGCTTTTAAAAATATAGGAAGCATTTTTAGGAATCGTGCTGCGACTGCTAATAATCTTTGTAAAATAGTGACAAAATGTTTAGGAATACCAAATAGGGGTCTCCCGGTGGTCTTGTGGCTAACGCCTCAATTTGGTATGCGGGAGATGGTGGGTTCGATTCCCACCGGCGCACAGTGGTCAAAACCCGCCCAAATGCGCTCAAAACTCAATAACATGTGATATTGTTGATTTAGAAACCTGAAATTAAATATTTCAAGTAGGACACGATTTTTCATTCGGATCACTTCAGACATTTTTTGCAGTCAACACTCACTTGAGTACTGCAAAAAAAATCCATCTTCGATTTGATTCGAATGTTTAGATAGAGATAACGCGCGTCTGTCTTATCGAGTTCGTTCACGTCTAGCACCGAAATAGGCAAATTTATGTAGCCAATTTCGGTCTGGGCTCTTTCTATACATGTCCACGGAAAATTTAAGCCCGAAATTAGAGAGACGCCGAAAGGCGCAAAAAGTATAAGACAAAAAGAAATTTGATACGTGTAATTTTTCTACTTTTTAAGTATCCCCGTCCACGTCGACGATTCTAAAAATAAAAAAATATTTTTTTTGGCCTTCGAACATCCCATTAAAACAAGAAAAAAATGCGTCAATCTTATTGGTCTGAACAAGTAGAGTTGCAGGAACGATTTTGGTACATGAGGATTTGGGAATTTTCTTCGTTTCTTGTACTTCAATGATTAACCACCGTCCTGCAATCAACGGTGGGGGCCTAAAACTCAAGAAATGACACTCTCAGGAGGTCATTAACATATATTTAAGGCCAAAATGTTCGGAGAAAATACTTCAAAAAATCAAGTTTTGAGCGCTTTTTGACTATTTTTGACCACTGTGCGGCGCACAGTGGAGCCAAACGAATTTTTTTCTATTTCAAAAAAGGCTACAGCCTCTAAATCTTAACCGATTTCAATGTACTTTTTTTAAAAATGAAAGCTAATAATGTTTACAACAACGTTAGCTGGCCAGATTTTTGTTCTTTGTTTCTCTTGTTTATTAAATTCCCTGTAAATAATTCACGAACTTTTAGAATTGAACAAAAATAACATTTTATTTTTCATCTATCTTAATATCAGCACTGAAATCGTTAAAATTAAACATTAAAATCCTGATTGTACCTGGAAAAAATCAAAATCTATTTTCAAATCATTCAAAAATCATATTATTTCAATTAATCTCATTGTTGAATTAAGATAAATTTACGGGGTCTCCCGTGGTCTAATGGCTAGCGCCTTGGATTCATAAGCGGCAGATGGTGGGTTCGATTCCCAACCTCCGGCAGGAATTTTATCATCCCACGGCTCGCTGGTAAAATTCCTCGCTACACCCTGGATGTCGGCGCTTATGACCAAGATGTAGATGCGCCGTAAAAAAAAAAAAAAAAAAAAAAAAAAAAAAAAAAAAAAAAAAAAAAAAAAAAAAAAAAAAAAAAAAAAGAAACAGACTACATATACAAACTTACTGACTAGTTTTTTGGACAAGTAACACATTCCATTAATTCGCGCATAGCAAACATAGGTAACTACGACAAAACATCACAATCTAGATACCTGCACAGACGAACAAAACATATATTACTTGACACACAAGGTGTAATGTAACTTAATATTGTATTATAAATGTTTTGGGTTCTTTTGTTTCGTTTTTTGTTTGTTTTTATTTAATTTTACCAAAGACTCCTAGTTTTTATATTTTGCGGAAACCTTTGGACTACAGCTCAAGATTAATCCACAACAACTTAATTTTCAAACGCCATATCGAAAAGAATAATTCTAAAAATTCGACAGTTTTGTAAGCAACTTGAGCTACCTATCGCTAGCCAAATAAAACATTTTATAATCACAAGCTTATGTAGTAAATTACTTTAACCAGTTATCAAACTTGATTCAAAATACACATTAAAAGTTTGTTCCACTTTTTTAAATTTTAACTTATAGAGTGGTAGGAATTTTTTAATTAAAGTTAATTTTTGTTTTTGAAAGGGTCCTATAATAAATAAAAAATAAAATACGCCATATTTATATTTCAATATAGAATGACTGATATAAATAACATAATAGCCAGGACGTATACATAATTTCGTAACAATACAACAGAAATTAAGACCGGTATAAGGAAATTAGTAATCTCTGCCCGGAGTAACCCCCCCCCCCCGTCTAGTCAACCGATTTAGTTTATTTTTTCAACAATTTTTTCTCCTCGGTTGACCACAACAAATACCGAGTTTCGTTGAAATATAACAAATATTATGGCTATTGTTGACAAATAACTACTTTGGCTCTGGAGTAACCCCCCGGATGGACCGATTTTGTTGGTTAACGAACTCGTTCAATTGTTTGATGGTGGAATACTACATACCAAGTTTCGCGGCGAAAAAACAAAAACCCTGGCCTGTATCGTGCTAACGGACACATATATAACTATATATGCATATATATATATATATATATATATATATATGTATATATATATATATATATATAGATATATATAAATTTTAACTGGGGTCATTTTCGGTGTCTATGAGGTAGGATCGATAAAGATTCGAAGAAATTTTTTAAAAATTCCGTCATGAGTGCAACCTCAATAGCTACTTTCCTTCGGAGGAAAGTGCTAATTACAGACTAAGGAGGTTTACAGACAAAACATGTGTAAAGTTAGCTGTAATCTTGAGGGTAAAGTTAAGGTAAGTTACGAGAAGTTATGAACTCACTTCAGAAACGTTAATTTTTAAGTCAAGTCCTTCAACTGTTAATCTTATGACGGATTGTTAAGAGCAGAAATACCCGGTATAAAGACAACCATCAGGGAATTATTCAGCTCCAGAGGGCGACCCGATGGAGACGCATTGCTCCCATAAAGACTCCCCCGTTCTACAACCAGGAGTAGATGTATTCAACAAACAGCTTCCAGTATTGACGCACCTGGGCTCGCTACGGAAATATTTACACGCATACAGTCAACCTAACGGATCTTCTCGGCTCTTTATATTACAGTACATATTTGGCTGTTTAGTGACATTTATATACATATAGTTACTGATTAGACAAAAAGGCCTGTTATTTGGTGATTATATATATATATATATATATATATATATATATATATATATATATATATATATACAGCTATATAGCTCAGTGGTAGAGCACTGGACTAATAAGCTGGAGGACCTGAGTTCGAATCCCGAGCAAGCACTAAAGATTTTTTATCTTCTAGTGTCTTCGTTCATGGGTTGAATTCGGCTTCCCTGACCGTCCCTAGTCCAACCCAGTCTTTAAATAATTTATTAAAGTGTACCTTGATGCTAATGACTCTAGGAGTCGAAGCAGCAAGGGGTAAATCAGGCGGCCCGAGCATAGTACTGACCACACTATCTCCCTAGTGTGCCGTATGGTTATGACTCAGATACCTCTATTAGTATCTGCACCTCAGGGCCCTCGTGGCCTGTTACGGGACTGATTTTTTTTTCTGATATATTTATATACATATTCTCTCATAACTTGACCTCTTCCACATATATTTTTCCTCTTCTTTTAATAATGGCGTTATAGGCCAAAAAAATGTTTCAAAACGTAATTTAAACCACCTCGAAAAATTCTACCATAAAATGGTATTAACATCCCATACCACAATAGAAACACCATTCTTTGTATTGTGGTTCAGCTGTTCTCCTAATGGTATATTACTAATGATACAGACTTTATAATAATAAAGTCAGTCCGCGCAGCATATGCCAGGACTTGTGGTCAGACGGTTCTGTGTCGACGACAGGTGTTTGGGGTGAACAGATTCCTAACCACGCCCTGGATGTTATCGTGATGTTCATGATAACAGGTATCATGAGTGACAAGAGTATCTAGTTATTAACAGTGCCTATTGTTGTGCTGTTAACAGTACTTATGTGTCAGAAGGTAAAGATGATCAGGGTACGGTCATATGTGAAATAAAACTACATTTTATAACTAAAGCGAGAAATATTTTTTTGCCAACATTCCGGCTTGAATTACAAGCCATATTTGTCATTTGCGAAATGTAGGCTCCACGATAAGGAACGGTGTTCTCTCCACTACATATCCCTGAAGTTGTCTTGTAACTTAAGCCAAAACTTTCTGTTTATTGATTCTTTATGTTCTTTGTTTTCTGTCATTTTAGCTAACGAAGGCTACCAAAGAGTAGCCGAAACGTCCTTAATACAGATTTTTTTTTACAAAAATTGTATTGAGGTTTCTTCTTAGCCGAATACCAACTGATCCATGTTTACTTATCACCTCGGCGGCTAAATATCTAAACTTCATTAAGCCAAAAACATATTACTCATTTTAGTTATAAAATGTAGTTTGATTTAACATATGGCCGACCCCCGGAAATCTACAACTTGTCAATATCAACAGTCGACTATCTCTTAACAAGTATTTATGTGCCGGTGGACTTGTTACTACACAAAATTCCCTAAAATAGAAAAAAAAAAACTAACAAATGATTTCATGACAGATAATGTTAAAAACTATCAAAAATACTAGAAAAGTAAGTAAGTTCATGACAGATAACGTTAAAAACTATCAAAAATACTAGAAAAGTAAGTAAGTTCATGACAGATAACGTTAAAAACTATCAAAAATACTAGAAAAGTAAGTAAGTTCATGACAGATAACGTTAAAAACTATCAAAAATACTAGAAAAGTAAGTAAGTTCATGACAGATAACGTTAAAAACTATCAAAAATTCTAGAAAAGTAAGTAAGTTCATATCCCTGGTGCCATTAGTAAAATAATAGAAGCATTTATTAATAGTTTTTGATCTTTCATGAAAAATAAACAATGAAATCTCAAAGAGAAGAAATATAAGATTTTAAGCACAGGAAACTGATTGTATCCTAAGCACAGGAAACTGATTGTATCCTAAGCACAGGAAACTGATTGTATCCTAAGCACAGGAAACTGATTGTATCCTAAGCACAGGAAACTGATTGTATCCTAAGCACAGGAAACTGATTGTATCCTAAGCACAGGAAACTGATTGTATCCTAAGCACAGGAAACTGTCTGTATCCTAAGCACAGGAAACTGATTGTATCCTAAGCACAGGAAACTGATTGTATCCTAAGCACAGGAAACTGATTGTATCCTAAGCACAGGAAACTGATTGTATCCTAAGCACAGGAAACTGATTGTATCCTAAGCACAGGAAACTGATTGTATCCTAAGCACAGGAAACTGATTGTATCCTAAGCACAGGAAACTGATTGTATCCTAAGCACAGGAAACTGATTGTATCCTAAGCACAGGAAACTGATTGTATCCTAAGCACAGGAAACTGTCTGTATCCTAAGCACAGGAAACTGATTGTATCCTAAGCACAGGAAACTGATTGTATCCTAAGCACAGGAAACTGATTGTATCCTAAGCACAGGAAACTGATTGTATCCTAAGCACAGGAAACTGATTGTATCCTAAGCACAGGAAACTGTCTGTATCCTAAGCACAGGAAACTGATTGTATCCTAAGCACAGGAAACTGATTGTATCCTAAGCACAGGAAACTGATTGTATCCTAAGCACAGGAAACTGATTGTATCCTAAGCACAGGAAACTGATTGTATCCTAAGCACAGGAAACTGATTGTATCCGAAGCACAGGAAACTGTCTGTATCCTAAGCACAGGAAACTGATTGTATCCTAAGCACAGGAAACTGATTGTATCCTAAGCACAGGAAACTGATTGTATCCTAAGCACAGGAAACTGATTGTATCCTAAGCACAGGAAACTGATTGTATCCTAAGCACAGGAAACTGATTGTATCCTAAGCACAGGAAACTGATTGTATCCTAAGCACAGGAAACTGATTGTATCCTAAGCACAGGAAACTGATTGTATCCTAAGCACAGGAAACTGATTGTATCCTAAGCACAGGAAACTGATTGTATCCTAAGCACAGGAAACTGATTGTATCCTAAGCACAGGAAACTGATTGTATCCTAAGCACAGGAAACTGTCTGTATCCTAAGCACAGGAAACTGATTGTATCCTAAGCACAGGAAACTGATTGTATCCTAAGCACAGGAAACTGATTGTATCCTAAGCACAGGAAACTGATTGTATCCTAAGCACAGGAAACTGATTGTATCCTAAGCACAGGAAACTGATTGTATCCTAAGCACAGGAAACTGATTGTATCCTAAGCACAGGAAACTGTCTGTATCCTAAGCACAGGAAACTGATTGTATCCTAAGCACAGGAAACTGATTGTATCCTAAGCACAGGAAACTGATTGTATCCTAAGCACAGGAAACTGATTGTATCCTAAGCACAGGAAACTGATTGTATCCTAAGCACAGGAAACTGATTGTATCCTAAGCACAGGAAACTGATTGTATCCTAAGCACAGGAAACTGTCTGTATCCTAAGCACAGGAAACTGATTGTATCCTAAGCACAGGAAACTGATTGTATCCTAAGCACAGGAAACTGATTGTATCCTAAGCGAAAATTACTCCACCCTCTTGATGAACGTTCGCTCTTAGAAACATTATAACACAGTTTCCCAATTTCCTTGTTTTCCTAAAATATTCTTTTTTAAATTTATGGTGATTAGATAGTTAGCCGGCGAGGTGATAAGTAAAGATGGAATGGTTGGGATTCGGCTTAAGAAACCTCAATACGATTTTTGTTAAAAAAATCTATATTTAGGACGTTTCGGCTACTCAATATACTAACAAAAAAAAAGGAAGAAAAAAGTCTATTTTTCTTCCTTTTTTTTTGTTATGTTTCTTTTGATTTTCATTCTAAGAATTTAAGACCAAATTGTTCTATTATAATAAGTTAAGTGTATTTATAGTTCTGTTACTTATCTCAATTATACAACTTTTTTTGTATTAATTTCTGTTTTTATTGTCATTTTAGCTGACGAAGGCTACCAATTAGTAGCCGAAACGTCCTAAATATAGATTTTTTTAAAAAAAATCGTATTAAGGTTTCTTTAGCCGAATCCCAACCATTCCATCTTTACTTTTTTAAATTTAGTTTAAAAACTGAGACAAAACCCCATTGAAATGAACAAAACTGTAAATTGCGAATATTTAAGCATTTATTTCTCGGATTGACATCGCCCAATCGAAAATTACATCAGATCCTTTCTTGTAGAGAATTTAGTAAGCTTTCGAATGGTCACCTTCCATTTACCACGATTTCCCAACCGCTTTCGAGATATTAACCGAGATCCGAAAACCTTTCAAACCTCCAAACGCAAATTTAAACCATTCCATTCTTATCACCTCCCAAATTCGTCCCAAACATTTTTTAAAACTCCTTTCACAAGTTACATTTAAAATGTTATTATTTGTTTACATTTCGCGGATATGTACTCGACTATTAACCCTTTTTTAATCAAATAATTTTTTTTAAGGGGGGCGAGGTTAGCTCAGTGGTAGAGCACTGGACTAACAAGCTGGAGGCCTGAGTTCAAATCCCGAGCAAGCACTAAAGATAAAGGCCTCCCTGACCGTCCCTAGGCTGACCTAGCCTTTAATTAATTTAATAATGGGTACCTTGGGTGCTAATGACTCAAGCAGTCGAAGCGGCCAAGGGGAAAATTAGGCGGCCGGAGCATAGTACTGACCTCACTATCTCCCTAGTGTGCCGTATGGTCATGAATCAGATACCTCTATAGTATCTGACCCTTAGGGCCCTCGTGGCCTGTTACGGGACTGATTTTTTTATTAAGAATACATAAATACTTAATTATACTACTCGTTCATTGGTAGAATACTGTACTCTTATTTTTGCTAAATAGGTCAAGCCAAATGATTTCAGACATAGTTTCTGGATTTCCTTTTCGCCTGGATATTATTAGCATTCCGTCTCCTTATGAGCTGCCTTATTTGTGGGATAATCCGAGAAGATATCAGGTTCCCGATCTCCTTAATTATCCCGTGAGAATTATCTCCTGGCCTTTTGCATTGTGGCTATACTACATTAGCCATGGGGTAGGTAATTGCGAAAAGGCCGACGGACCCACCCCCCCTTCCCCCTGGATGCATTAGTATGCGGAGGACGGAAGGCCAGGAACACCCCGGGAGGGTCGAGATGAAGAGCGGCTAAGAAGTACGTGAGAACAATGATAATCATATAGATAATGATATATAATTAGACTTAATCAGTAGAAAAGCTACCCTAATTATCAAGGGGCAGCAAAACTATCAATGTAATACAAGATAAATAAATTAAAAAACTATTAGTATTACTAGAAAAATAATCATAGAACTTTGTTGATAATAGTGAAGAACAATATAGAGGAAAAATAAAGAGTGTCGGTAAGTTAAAAAAAACTGTATATTAAGCAAAGTAGGTCACAAATCAACTAAATGATTGAGAGATCGATTAAATTTTACTTATGACTAATTAATAATAGGATAAAATAAGTAATAGACAACTCGAGTTAATCATCAATCATAGGTCATATTAATCATATATGAAGTCTTCAATCAATCATTGATAGTCTTTACTAATGATTGACATGACTAATGTTGTAAATACTTTTATTATTATGCTAATACCAACTTGTTTACACACTATCTATACATTGGGCTTTGGAATTCCTTCATGATTCTGTTAATCATCAATCATAAATCGAGGCATTGTTTTAGTCTTTAATCAGTAATCTGAGTAAGGTTAGTCAGCAATCATCAATCATTAGTTAAAGCATGTTTAATCATTAATCATCGATCATATGCTAGAAAGCAGTTAGTCGTCAATCATTAGTCATGGAGAAATAGGATTGATCTATCATTAATCGTTAGTCACATTCTGAATACTCATTTAATCATGAGTCATTAGTCAAGAAATTAATCACAGTTTTCCCTACACTGATATTGAGCCTATTATAGTGTATAAAACTAAGCTATTGTTAAAAATAATTACTGATCTTTGGAATAAATTAAAAGATAAAAATAATAACATGAAAATCGTACATAAAAAATTAATGAGGTCTACAAAACAAAATCAGGCCTGTAAGAGGCTATGAGGGCCCGGAGGAGCAAATACTGTAGAGGTATCTGATATTGATTGTAAGGCACTTTAGGGAGAGAGTGTGGTCAGTACTATGATCCAGACGCCGGATTTCCCCCTTTGCAAGTACCCATTAATTTAATTAAAGGCTGGGTGAGCCTAGTTTTACTTTTTAATCCACTAATTAGTTTGTTGCATACTTTGATTCAGAACAAGAGTAAAAAAGTCCGTCACGCAGGAGCAGCATAACTCAGCACTTTCCTCAGAATTTGGGTAGTATAAACTGCTTTCCAGAACAATTTGCTTAAAAAATCCTACTACACTAGTTAATAAATACAAAAAACCTCATATTTTCGTCTTTTGATCTGACGCAGGAACAGGATACAGTCCCTCTAGTGGTAGAAAATGCTCCTTGCGGCGGCCTTGCGAACCTACGTCTGGCAAGCTAATTGTATTGAAATATATTACAAAGTAAACCCCCCTTTCCGATTGACCGATTTAGCTCATTCTTACAACACTTCTTTCTCGTGAGTTACTTACAACGTATACCGCGTTTCGTTACAATACAGCAGAAATTACGACCGGTATGAGTATATTAGTAATTTAGGTCCGGAGTAAACCCCCCCTCCTAATGAACCGATTTAGTTTATTTTTACAACACATTTTTACCTGTAGATTACCACTACGAATACCGAGTTTCCTCGTAATATAACAAAAATCATGGCTGGTAGTGGCGAATTGGTATTGTGGGTCCGGAGTAAACCCCCCCCCCCCTCCTAATGAACCGATTTAGTTTATTTTTACATCTCACTTTTCTCTCTATATTTCCACTACGAATACCAAGTTTCGTTGAAATATAACAAACATTACGGCTGACATGGTCAAATTAGTGTTTTGGGTTTGGGGGAAACCCCCCCTTCCGGTGGACCGATTTTGGTGGTTAATGAACTCGTTCCATCGTTTGCTAATTGAATGCTATATACGAAATTTCGTGACGAAAAAACAAAAACTCTGGCCGCTATCGTGTTAACAGACACATATATATATATATATATATAAATTTTAAGGGGGGTCATTTTCGGTGTCTACTAGGTAGGATCGATTAAGATTTGAAGAAATTTTTCAAAAATTCCGTCATGAGTGCAACCTCAATAGCTAGTTTCCTTCGGAAGAAAGTGCTAAAAAGGCAAGTATGTACTTTTCTTTAAATAAAGAGTGTTTATTTATGAACTATAACAGGGGATAAAGGGGTTACAACTTACAACTACAACTTCAGCCTATTTAAAACAAAATGAAAACATGTTCTATTAGTTTTAATAATTTATTTAATCGAAAATAACATATGATTTATGTAAAAATAAAATAAAGCTTTAATTCAGTTTTTAATGAATTCCCAATGACTTAGCTTTAGTATTAGTTTAACTAATATCCATTTCTTAATTTAATTTTTAGTTTTAGTTTTTTTAGGTAGCAATTTTTAGTTCAGATTAGTTTATTCTAAAAAGTGAATGTAGTTTGAGTTAGACCTGGGCATAATTTATTTGAAATAATATTTTCGGAATAAATCATGAAATAACCTGTTATTTCAAAATTTTCAAAATAAATTGTTTTATTTAACGATGAAATAACATTTAAAGAATTTCCGTTATTCCGGAAATAATTATTTCAGGAATATCCATTTTATTTATTTAAGGAATAAATTATTCCAGTATTGCTCAGGTCTAGTTTGAGTTTTGCCAAACATTGGTTGACTCAACCTATAACTTCTTCCCTGTTGAAATTCCAGTATTGCCCAGGTCTAGTTTGAGTTTTGCCAAACATTGGTTGACTCAACCTATAACTTCTTCCCTGTTGAAATTCCAGTATTGCCCAGGTCTAGTTTGAGTTTTGCCAAACATTGGTTGACTCAACCTATAACTTCTTCCCTATTGAAATTCCAGGGATGCCTTACTATTTCGTTCGCTCCTCTGACCATCATTTCTCGTGCATAAGCTCTCTTGACCAGAACTTCTATTGAGTTCTATGGCGTTATTGGTAATAGAGTCAATTCCATTATTTCTCGTGAACGAAATTCTACAATTTCAATCTTAGAAGATCTTATGTGAATATTCTTCAGAATTCCATGATATTTTTTTCTTCTTGTTGCTTCCCGTTATAGATCCACAATCCTCTTAGGTATATCCCATTGAAGACCTCCAGCAAATCTAGGCCATGCTCTACCTGGAAGAAAACCCGCTCTGAGGAATTCCAACGACTCCTGCTCAGGGAAAAATGGCGGATATTTCCATTGAAAAGAGCCTTTGACTATAAAGGGAATGCCTTTACCTGAGCCTGCGGTGTCAGCCTTTAGAATAAAGGCAGCATTCTAAAGTCCTGGACCCCTGCAACGTCTCGGCTTTTTATTGCCGAGTTCTTCTAGACACTGGGGAATTTTAGAAATTCACAAAGGAATTTATTCTATGAATTTAATTTTTAGCAAATAAATTAATAGCACCTCCTCAACACAGAGGATTAAACTGGGACAATATGGAAAATAAAGAACATGTAGAATTCAGTGCTTGGGTCTGTTTGTGAGGATCACATCGTCGATACAAATCCAAAGTATCGAATGTGAAAATGTAGAATTCAGTGCTTGGGTCTGTTTGTGAGGATCACATCGTCGATACAAATCCAAAGTATCGAATGTGAAAATGTAGAATTCAGTGCTTGGGTCTGTTTGTGAATATCACATCGTCGATACAAATCCAAAGTATCGAATGTGAAAATGTAGAATTCAGTGCTTGGGTCTGTTTGTAAGGATCACATCGTCGATACAAATCCAAAGTATCGAATGTGAAAATGTAGAATTCAGTGCTTGGGTCTGTTTGTAAGGATCACATCGTCGATACAAATCCAAAGTATCGAATGTGAAAATGTAGAATTCAGTGCTTGGGTCTGTTTGTGAATATCACATCGTCGATACAAATCCAAAGTATCGAATGTGAAAATGTAGAATTCAGTGCTTGGGTCTGTTTGTGAATATCACATCGTCGATACAAATCCAAAGTAACGAATGTGAAAATGTAGAATTCAGTGCTTGGGTCTGTTTGCGAATATCACATCGTCGATACAAATCCAAAGTAACGAATGTGAAAATGTAGAATTCAGTGCTTGGGTCTGTTTGTGAATATCACATCGTCGATACAAATCCAAAGTAACGAATGTGAAAATGTAGAATTCAGTGCTTGGGTCTGTTTGTGAATATCACATCGTCGATACAAATCCAAAGTATCGAATGTGAAAATGTAGAATTCAGTGCTTGGGTCTGTTTGTGAGGATCACATCGTCGATACAAATCCAAAGTATCGAATGTGAAAATGTAGAATTCAGTGCTTGGGTCTGTTTGTGAGGATCACATCGTCGATACAAATCCAAAGTATCGAATGTGAAAATGTAGAATTCAGTGCTTGGGTCTGTTTGTGAGGATCACATCGTCGATACAAATCCAAAGTATCGAATGTGAAAATGTAGAATTCAGTGCTTGGGTCTGTTTGTAAGGATCACATCGTCGATACAAATCCAAAGTATCGAATGTGAAAATGTAGAATTCAGTGCTTGGGTCTGTTTGTAAGGATCACATCGTCGATACAAATCCAAAGTATCGAATGTGAAAATGTAGAATTCAGTGCTTGGGTCTGTTTGTGAATATCACATCGTCGATACAAATCCAAAGTATCGAATGTGAAAATGTAGAATTCAGTGCTTGGGTCTGTTTGTGAATATCACATCGTCGATACAAATCCAAAGTATCGAATGTGAAAAAACGCATTTTTCATTTTCAACCTTTACTGATTTCTGTTGGACTGATGAACGGCAAACTCTCGAACCTAAGTTCACTCAGTGGAAGGGGAAAGTAAACACTGTCAAAAGGTCGAATCTGCCGACTATTTGACTGTCCAAAAGCAGAGTAATAAATAAAAGTTTTTTCACTCTGGAAAGTGGTGATTTTTCACACTAGATACTTTGGATTTGTATCGACGATATCTAGTTACTTGTGAAGTATCTGTGGTGATTATGACAGTGATTCAGCGCACGCGCATAACTTATTAGGTTTTCTATTAGCCTATTCCTATGGGCAATTCTATTGGTTGCTGCTGGTAGTAAAGTAGCCTTTAATACTCAAGTCAATCTAACTCACAAAAATTAGAAGAAATCTATTAATTTTATCGAGTTGGATTGACTAGCGTTTTGATATCTTCTTGAGCGAGCGTACGTATGCCTATAATGTGAAATAAATATAAATATGTTATAGAACCACCGGAAAAAAAATCGGTATGAAGGCCTCTAAACTTCACAATTACCATTGATTTTTATAATATTAATCGTTTTATTAACAAATATTGCTTGCAGAAATATAATCTGTTTATTTTCAATCAAGTTTTACAAGCCTAAAAGTATTACTTACAAATACAAGTTATCTAACGGTTAGTTAAAAATATTATATAAATATAGTAGTCAAAAAAAGTTACTTTTACTAGTGATCGTAATGATTTTAAATACTTTTGATAAATAAATTTATATAATATGGTTTCTAACCATAGATAACCTGTAAAGAAGTAATAGATAACCAACAAAGAACCTTTAAGCTAATCCGTATGTACCAAAATCGCTGTTTAAATCACGACAGATACTTCAAAGTAACTGGATGTGGTCTTCACAAACAGGCCCCCAATGCTTTCTATGTTAAAAAAAACGAGTACTTTCAAGCTTATGAACTCAAAAACGTAAGCGTTACGATTTTTTTTGCGCGAATTTCGCCCCAAACGCCATTTCCAGTGGACGGATTCTGCTGGTTAACGAACTTGACCTTTCAAATTAGACGAAAGATTTTTGTACCAAATTTCATCAAAATCGGACCATTCGTATAGGAGCTAGAGAGCGAACAGACAAACATATATATATATATATATATATATATATATATATATATATATATATATATGTTAACTTTCAAGCTGCTTCGCTGGGAATTAGATGTGTTTTCTGCAACTCGGCTTCTTTCTCCAGCGGTCTTTCTCCTCCTTTCATCGCAATATTTCGCCGGATTCCTCTCCGGCTTCTTCTGGCAGTCACTCATCCTTGCTGGTTGGTAAGGGAATGAGCTCGTCAGCGGTTTGGGCCCTTCTTATCCTTCTTGGTCGGAGACTATGCGAGCCAATGAACTGGGGAGGCTCTGGGCCAATCGGGTTTCCTCTGTCTATGTTAGGTTCCACGGTCGTCCGTTCGGGGCGCTGGTGGTCCTGTATGAGTGGGTTATCTCCAGTCTTCTTCAGGATGGCCCGCCAGGTGCTGGAGAGGATGAGTCCTTCTTCTCTATTGAAGTTGGCTGGATTTTTGTGGATCTCAATCGCCTCTCTGATGAGTCTCCTGTTCAGCGTGTCTTCCTTAGCCAGGGTCTTGGCTTGATCAAACAGGACTTGTCTGGGGCACTCTTCTCCATGTGTTGCCACAGCAGAAGTTTTGGTGCGTCCCAGCCTGTAGTCTGCGGCGTGTTGCGCGATCCGAGTGGCTATCTTCTTCCCTGTCTGTCCTATGTACACTTTCCCGCAGTCACATGGTAGAAGATATACACCTTGGTCTTGCAACCGCTGCTTGTCCTTGCTTTTGCTCAGCCAATCCCCGATTTTGTTCAGCGGCTTGTAGGCGACCTCCATATCCTGTTTCCTAAATAGTCTGCCTAGCTTCTCGCTGACCCCGCTGACATAAGGTAGGGTAATTCTGCTTCCCTACCTTATGTCAGCGGGGTCAGCGAGAAGCTAGGCAGACTATTTAGGAAACAGGATATGGAGGTCGCCTACAAGCCGCTGAACAAAATCGGGGATTGGCTGAGCAAAAGCAAGGACAAGCAGCGGTTGCAAGACCAAGGTGTATATCTTCTACCATGTGACTGCGGGAAAGTGTACATAGGACAGACAGGGAAGAAGATAGCCACTCGGATCGCGCAACACGCCGCAGACTACAGGCTGGGACGCACCAAAACTTCTGCTGTGGCAACACATGGAGAAGGGTGCCCCAGACAAGTCCTGTTTGATCAAGCCAAGACCCTGGCTAAGGAAGACACGCTGAACAGGAGACTCATCAGAGAGGCGATTGAGATCCACAAAAATCCAGCCAACTTCAATAGAGAAGAAGGACTCATCCTCTCCAGCACCTGGCGGGCCATCCTGAAGAAGACTGGAGATAACCCACTCATACAGGACCACCAGCGCCCCGAACGGACGACCGAGGAACCTAACATAGACAGAGGAAACCCGATTGGCCCAGAGCCTCCCCAGTTCATTGGCTCGCATAGTCTCCGACCAAGAAGGATAAGAAGGGCCCAAACCGCTGACGAGCTCATTCCCTTACCAACCAGCAAGGATGAGTGACTGCCAGAAGAAGCCGGAGAGGAATCCGGCGAAATATTGCGATGAAAGGAGGAGAAAGACCGCTGGAGAAAGAAGCCGAGTTGCAGAAAACATATATATATATATATATATATATATATACAAATTTAAACCACCGTCATTTTCGGTCTCTAGGGGTTCTGAAACGCGAAATTTTCTAGTCGGCACTTCCGGATTGTTTCATGAGATCAACCTTACAAGCGGGGTTCCTCCCTATGGGGGAGGGAGGAACAGCGCTAATAAGTGACGAGGTTAGCTCAGTGGTAGAGCACTCTACTAATGAACTGGAGGGCCCAGGTTCAAAACACGAGCGTGTGCACTAATTAATTTTATCTTCTAGTGCTGTTGTTCGAGGGTTAGATTTTGGGTCCCAGATCATCCCTAGGCTCAGCCAGCCTTTAATTAATTAGTTAACGGGTACCTGAAAAGGGAAAAAATCAGGCGGCCGGAGCATAGTACTGACCTCACTATCTCCCTAGCATGCCGTATGGTCAAGAATCACATACCTCTACAGTATCTGCCTCTCTGGGCCCTGTAGGCTTATTACGGGACTGATTATTCTATGTTAAAACAAATAATTAATAAGAGTCGTAAGTAATGGCTTAGAAAAAATTCAATTAATAATTCACTGGGCTTCCAGTGGCTCACTGAATTATATTTTATTTATAGACAAAAAATTAAAATAAAAAATAATATAAACAATAAACGTCTAACAAAACGTTTTATAATATATATGCTGCCGTCTGAAATTATTTATTTAATTCATAGGGGTTAATAGTGAATAATTTTTGGAGGGCGTGTTAAGTACTTTTAATACTTTTTTTTTTTTTTTTAAATTATTCTTACAATAGCCCCCTTGTTGAGTATGTTTCCAAGCAACGTAATGTCTTCATGACTTTATTTTACGTCTTCCCTGTAAGTGATGTTATGTTAAATTTATCTTATAAATAAATAGACTTTTAAATTAAAATTTTTTTATTTTATTACAGCGCACCGACTATTACCTGCAGAATTGGCCAAGCGGCAAAATTTGGGCCAACCAATACTGAAATTTGCTGTTCTAATTAAAAAGGTTAATAATAGGTACATTTTTATTATTCTTGCGACGAAGAAAATCGAATGAATCATCTCCCAAGGAGATATCTTTATCATCTATTTTTCTTTAAACTATGAAAAACAGGAATTTTGGTTTAATTACTCTAAAACGGATTGAATTTTTTTTTTCATTTTTTGTGGAGTAGTTTTATAGCCATCTCAGTCCAATAAACATGTAATGTATATATATATATATATATATATATTTTTTTTTTTGTAGGTGAGATTATAAACGGTGATAGCTAACCTTGACTGCTTGCAGACACCATGGCAGAACACAGAGCAGCTGCACCGAACCACAACGGGATATTTCAAGGACTATGATGTAACCATCTTAGTTAGTGTTGAATTAAATACTTGTTTAAACCTTTATTCATTAATTTGGTGAAATATTTTTGTTACCGAAATCATTTATAATTGTTCATAATTAATTTTTTAACTATTTGTCTTGCGTATTTTTTCTCAAATTTTTGTACAATTTTGTTGAGTAAATTTTCAGTCTCTTTGAAATTATTTCAAAATAAATAAAGGAAATAAAACAAAATATATCATGTTAAGTTGATAAAACAAATAATAACATAAAGAGAAACCATTATTATCAAAATAGATATACGTTGATAGAAAAAAAAATCTTAAATATGAAACTTTATAATGATATCTGAAGTATACATATATATATATATATATATATATATATATATATATATATATATATATATATATAGAGAGAGAGAGAGAGAGAGAGATGTTAGTAATTAATATCAATCATCAGGGGCCTTTATCAACGCAATAGTACCCAAAACAATGATTTTTAGATTTGTTGTCTGTTTTTCTGTGTGTCTGCTGCCTATCATAGACTCTATCCACACTAGGGTTTAACAATCCCTAAGGGGTTAGCTTAGTGGCTCTGTCACGTTTTAGCAATCCTAGCAGCCTGTATGCTTCATCCCCGATGGCTATACCTCTATACACACTAGGGTTTAACAATCCCTAAGGGGTCATCTTAGTGGCTCTGTCACGTTTAGCAATCCTAGCAGCCTGTATGCTTGATCCCCGATGGCTATACCTCTATACACACTAGGGTTTAACAATCCCTAAGGGGTCATCTTAGTGGCTCTGTCACGTTTAGCAATCCTAGCAGCCTGTATGCTTCATCCCCGATGGCTATACGTCTAATATTGTGTATAGAGAAGCATTACTGTATAGTAGATTTTTTATAACACCATACGACGGTGTTTATAATCCAAAATATACCAAAAGATGTATCCAAAAATGCTGCCCGGAATGAGATCAATATCTGGTTCCTATAAGAAGAATTTTTAAACTCATGGGACTTTGTTCTGATTCATCATATGTTATCTGATGTGACATCAAATAGATACAATGAAACAACAGCAAAACGGAAATAAAATGCCAAAATATAATAAGACAAGACTATTAAATAATTCCTTTGATAATGAGAAAACTCCACCGAGTTGAATATTTTCACAAGAATAATATTCTCACGGAACGGCGCTATCGTAATATCTCTGCTCGTTACAATTCGTAATAATTAGCCTCCGTAGGACTGTTTTAGTTAATTATCTTTTAGAGTATCATACTCTGAGATACTTAGATCTCTCTCTCTCTCTCTCTCTCTCTCTCTCTCTCTCTCTCTCTCTCTCTCTCTCTCTCTCTCTCTCGGTCTTCCTCTAGGCTTTTCTGTAGGCATTTTTCTTGTAGGATCTTCTTCTAATGGTTCTTATCGCCTCTTCGCAGTAAGGCTACTGCGCAGCTTTTAGGGTGTCCAAGCGGTTCTAACTCTTAATAGTCGGAGAGCTGGCAACGCACTTTTCATGAAGTGTTTTATCCACCTTGAAATTTTGCTATAATGTACCTCTTTGGTAGATAAGAAGGTAAATATACTGACCGTGGAACACAAGCAACTGCGCATAGGGGAAAGGTGCAAAAAAATGTCCCAAAACTAGAGTTTTATTTAGAAGCCAACTATCTTTAATGTAAAATTAAGGCAATTTTACAATGAATAATAAATAAGCCAGACACTTTTAAGGGGGATAACATGTAAAAAAAATTATTTGTTAATTAAATAATCAGCTGATAAAGCACATTTATTGGTTTTGACTAAGAAATCGGGGGGAAAAATAGATTCAAATAATAGTTTTTATGTAATAAAACGATGTACCATTTTAAAGCTTATTAAATAATGCAAATTTTGAGGTAGGGCAAAAATCTAAAAAACAAATAGATGATCAAGAAAAGTGTAAATCGTTTAAGTAAAGATGGAATGGTTGGGATTCGGCTAAAGAAACCTCAATATGATTAGATAGTTAGCCGTCGAGGTGTTAAGTAAAGATGGAATGGTTGGGATTCGGCTAAAGAAACCTCAATATGATTAGATAGTTAGCCGTCGAGGTGATAAGTAAAGATGGAATGGTTGGGATTCGGCTGAAGAAACCTCAATATGATTAGATAGTTAGCCGTCGAGGTGATAAGTAAAGATGGAATGGTTGGGATTCGGCTAAAGAAACCTCAATATGATTTTTGTTAAAAAAAAATCTAGATCTCTTTTTAGACTTTTTTTTACAAAAATCATAATAAGGTTTCTTTAGCCGAATCCCAACCATTCCATCTTTACTTATCACCTCGACGGCTAACTATCTAATCATCATGATAAATCATTTAAGAAAACAAAAGTTCACATCTATATGGCTTTTAGTATAGCTCTTAATTTACATGGTGATATTGCAATAAGGGGGTTTAGTATAGCTCTTAATTAACATGGTGATATTGCAATAAGGGGGTTTAGT
>OX328129.1:6356808-6374308 GCA_946811695.1 Gonocerus acuteangulatus | reverse complement strand
AAAATCAGCACCGCGTTCACTCGGAATTGGGCTTTCACTCGGAAAATGGTACTTTTTGCCCATTTAAAAAAATTGTCTTAACATAAACACTCTCGGATATAATTATTGATTGGTTAAGGAAGAATTTTAGCCCATAAAAAAATGTTTAAAAAACGTTAGAAGGTAGTATTACCCCTTAACCGTCATAGAGAAATATTCATAAAAAAAAAACTATACATAAGATAATACTACAACGTATAAATCAATAAAATAAAAAAAATACAACGGCCTGTCTAATGAAAACCGTTACAATAGAATCTTTGAGATGCCAGGAAGTCTGAGGAAGACTGAACTCCCACATGTAGACGAGAAACGTGCATAAATTTCACGCGTGCCGCTCGGGTAGGCTTCGGCTACGAACTGAATAAACACAATATTCCATTCACGGAACAAAAATCATGAATAATTTCCCCTTCTGTAGAACAAACATTATGCTAATTAGGACGTCAATTCGTTATTCGATGTTACAACATGACGTATGTGAAACGTCATTTTGTATTGTTCCTTTACAATGCAGTATGTTTCTTGTTTTGTATTAAATTCTAATGTCCACAATGTTACCTCTTTATAGAATGGGAAGAATACAACTAAATTATGTCGTCGACCTAATTATTGCAATCTGGAATTGCTGTCAATGAATGTCCACGTAGATATATGAGAAGAGAAGTTCGACTCGCAGGAACTGCGTCATCTTAGCGCGGTTCCGTTCATATCTCTAGTACCATTAGTAAAGGAATTGAAGGAGTTTATAGGTAGGTTTTGATCTTTCGTGAAAAATATATAATAGGATCCCAAAGAGAAGGCAGTTTAAGGCGCTACAACACGAAACTGACAGTATCGTCTGCTTTCTCAACGTTCGCTCTAGGAAAACACTATTACCATTAACTTTTTTTTTTTTTTTACTAAAATACTTACTTTACAGTAAAATTCAAAGTGAATTAAACAGAGACAAAAAACCGTTTAAATTAACAAAATTAACACTCTCGAATTTTTAAGCACTAATTTTCCGATTGAAGTCACCCAATCGAAAATTGCCCCAAAACCTTCTTTGTAGAGAAACCAGTAAGCTCCCGAATGGTTACCTTCCACTTACCACGATTTTCTAACAGTTTTTTTTTTTTTGATAATTAAAGAAAATATAAGATTATCCCAAAAGATTTCATTAGTTTTAATAATTTTAGCGCGGTTACTCCCTACCTCCATAGGGAGAACCCGCTTATGAGGTTGACCTCATGACGCAATCCCGAAGTGCCGACTAGAAACTTTCTCGTTTCAGACCCCATAGATCACGAAAATATAGGTGGTTCAAATTTATATATATATATATATATATATATATATATATATATATATATATATATATATATAAATGTGTGTGTGTATATATTTATATATATGGTTGTCTGTTCGCTCTCAAGCAAGCTCAAAAATGGTCCGATCTTGATGAAATTTGGTACAAAAATCTGTCGTCTAATTTGAAAGGTCAAGTTCGTTAACCAGCAGAATCCGCCCACGGGAAGATAGTGTTTGGGGCCAAATTCGCGCAAAAAAATCGTAACGCTTACGTCTTTGAGTTTATATCTTGCAGGTACTTGTTTTATAGGTTTCTTAACATAGAAAAACGAATGAAACCATTTTTTAAAGCGATATCTGTAACCGTTTCTGAGAAAAGTGGAATCAATGTTTTTCTAAGTCATTATTTTTTTGTGGGTACTTAGAATCGCGGGATTCAATTGAAATATTTTCTACAACTTGGAAATTAATCCCAACTAAGATATTTAAATTTTGGTTATATTTGGAGTTAAGGAAGTATGCGAAAAAAATTATTTTTTTAAGAGATATGAAAAGTTTTCGGATGTTCATATATTTTTCGTAAATATCTCGATAACGGTTGGGAAATCGTGTTAAGTGGAAAGTGACCATTCAAATGCTTACTAAATTCTCTACAAAAAAGGTTCTGAAGCAATATTCGATGGGGCAACGTCAATCAGAGATTTAAGCGCTTAAAACTTAAAAAGTGTTTGTTTTGAACGGGTTTTTGTCTTTATTTATCTCACTTTTTAATTGGTCGTTGTTTTAAATTGCATTTATCAGTAAAATTAGTATTGTAGTAAAATAAGCTAAGAAACGATGAAAGTTATTAGTAATAAGCTTGGAGTGGCTGTGGTAATCTTGATGGCAGTGGCTAATCATGATGACGTATGCATTGTATTGTTTTGAATTCTCCTATCTATATAACCTTCCTCATAGCCTCCAACTGAAGTTATCGTTATTTCTTATTTTATAGAAAGATTTAACCCACGACAAAGTGGAATTTTATTCGCCTTGAAGCACATATTTACAGTTGATTATAAGAGTAAAACGAATTTGCTAGTAAAACAAGATAGTTAAAATGACAACGAATTTTTGGTTGTTTAGAATAGAGCCTTCTCAGCAGTAGTCGAAGAGTAAGTACGTTTTCAGTACATAATTGTATTGACTTATACAGATTAAGAATTATCCGCTTCTGTGTAAGTTGGCCACAGCCAATTTCCTGTGATTTGTGATGCTAATCTATTCCATTTCTTGGAGATGTACATAACCGCGCTAAGATGACGCAGTTCCTGCGAGTCGGACTTTTTTTTTCGATTACTTCCTTAACTCCGAATGTAACCAAAATCTAAACATTTTGATTATTGTTCAACTGACCCTTTTCTTATTCTTCGTATTTTCGCGCTAGACAGAAGGTCAATTTGAGTTTCCGCCAAGCACGAAAATACTAAACATTTTAGTTTAAATGAATTAAACACATCCAGAAGATTCCCAAATCGAAAATTAGTTTGAAAAACTTATTTTATCAATAATCTCCGAAAGAGTTGCCTTGAAAAGTTAAGTGTTAAGATTTCTTTTGCGCAAATTGGTTATAACATGGCGAATTTCAGAGGTTCTTACTCATAGAGAATTTAACACAAACTGAACTAATCTTTGAGGAAAAACAGCATTAATAACCATTGTTTATAATCCATAACAAGACTTTAGACTACACAGGCACACGAAATACAAAAAGTTGTATTTTCCAAAGACCCCTATACATATATTCTAATGCATGTCGTAAGAGAAACAGATCGTAGACATTGAAAACATTACGTTAGATGATTTGGTTCACACATTACGCACACATACATTAAACGACTGGTTGCAACACTGGCTACAAACAAACAACAAATTATCACAAATTAAGAACACAGTAAAAGCATGGAGTAAAGAACAGTACACCTTAACAAGAAGAGACCAAGTAGTACTGACCAGACTTCGCATTGGACACTCGTTGCTCACACAGAATTACCTCATGGAGAAAAAAGACAAACCGATATGCAGAGTTTGTAACATAACATTGGCAATTAAACACATACTCACTGAATGTAAAAGACGTGACAAACTGAACATTCCACACGACCTACAAGAACTTCTCACAGAGGGTAGTCCATACATACACTCTATACTCCAATATTTAAAACACATGAACATGTATCACAGAATCTAAGGAAAGGTTTTTTTTTTTTTTTTTTTTTTTTTTTTTTTTTTTTTTTTTTTTTTTTTTTTTTTTTTTTTTTTTTTTTTTTTTTTTTTTTTTTTTACCTATTATGTAATTATTACTCAATTTTGCTTGTCTTATGCTCTCCTTAAACTTTTTTTTTTTTTTTTTTGTATTTAGTACTATAAGTTACTGATAATTGTGAATATATAAATTTGTATTTTTTACTGTATCTTAAAAAAAAGAGCAAGTCTCCGTCGTTGCGAAGCTCGTAAAATAAATAAATTATGTATGTCGACTCACTGAATCCGAATCCGGAGTCCGTTTCACTCCAGCACGTCAGGTTTAAGGGCGTTTAACACTAGATTTACCAGACCTGGTACTGGTATGAATGTCAAGAACAAAAAATATATTTGTAACTATATATAAAGTAACATTAAGTTCATTAATTGTATTCTCTACTTATAGCTACAAAAGTCATACCATCATTTAGGGAAGCAAATGTTATATGTAGTAGGAATTTGGAATTAAAATTGCACGACCAGTCAAAATGACTGGCCGGTAAATCTAGTGTTAAAGGTCACATTTCGTATGAAGTCGTTAAAGAAGAAATAACTAGAGATTTCATGATTTTGAGGGTCGCTGAATTCGAATCGGGGGTCTGTTTCACCATATCAGCGCAAAATCAAGGTCATTCCAAGGACAAATATGTCTATTTTGCTAAAATGAATTTTTTGACTGCAGATTCATTTTTAGCAAAATTAACATATTTTTACCTTCAAATGCTCATAAACCTGACGTGATGGAGTGAAAGGGACTCCGGATTCGGATTCAGCTTCTGGAAATTCTAAAGACTATATGTATGGCGTCTTTGGAAAATACAACTTCCTTTTTTTGCGTGCCTTTGTTATCTTTGTTTATTTGGCAGGCATTTGCCTTAACGAAATGAATATTCTAAACTTGCGTTATTTTTGCACCGACCTATTAGTAAGGGGGGGGGGCGAGGTTAGCTCAGTGGTAGAGCACTGGACTCATATGCTGGAGGACTTGTGTTCAAATCCCGAGCAAGCACTTAAGATTTTTTCTTCTAGTGTCTTCGTTCATGGCTTGAATTCGGCCTCCCTGACCGTCCCTAGGCCAACCCAGCAGTCGAAGCAGCCAAGGGGAAAAATCAGGCGGCCGGAGCATAGTACTGATCACGCTATCTCCCTAGTGTGCCTTATGGTCACGAATCAGATACCTCTACTGTATCTGCTTCTCAGGGCCCTCGTGGCCTGTTACGGGACTGTTTTTTTTTTGTTTTTTTTTTTATTAGTAAGTGGTTCCTAATCTTATGGTTGTAGAGTTGTTTCTAGACAAGCCCTAGAATTATCTAACACAGATATCCATATACAATTGAAGATGATATTATATATTGTAGTGTTGTAATTAGCGATCTGAATCCTGATTAAGACTTCTGTTCTACCTGGAGAATATTATAGCGGTGTCACGGAGTTGGTTTGTGAGCTCGAACTGTCAGCTGATTGCTGCAATTATTCCGAGTTGCTTGTTCCAGCCTTGTCATTAGATATTCATGAATGCCCTATACGAAGCCTTGTTAGTCCTATATCCTTACATCTTATTTTGTCTCATGTCGCGTTCTCTCTTCTCAGCGAAATTTCCCTCAGGTCGTTGTCTGTAATGCTAAAAATATATCACTTACTAGCAGGATAACTGTCTCTTCATGAAAACAATTTTCCAAATTGTTCTTGTTTTTATTTTTAATATAAGGGAAGAGGGGTTTCCGCCAAGTTGAATGCAGCGGTTTCCGTTGAACACCAAAGCTAAGCAACGTTGGGCGTGGCCAGTACCTGAATGGGTGACCGACCATGTGCTGTAGGCATTATAAAAGTGTGGCAACCTGTAGATAGCCCGGCGTTAATAGCACAATTATTGATGTATCAAAGAGGTATCTTCGTGGTCTAGTGGCTAACGCTACGTATTCTCATGCGGGAGAAGAGGGTTCGAGTCCCACCTGCAGCAGGGATTTTTCTCATTTCAGGGCCCGTTGAGAAAATTTCCGGCTGCACCAAGGATGTTGACACTAATGGCCCAGTTGTCGGTGCGCCATAAAAAATATATTAAAGATTATTTGAATAAAAGGTTTAATCAATATAGAAACCTTTATCTGAGTATTTCAAATATGTAACCCATTTCGTTTGGATTTTGCAAAAATTTGAGAAATATATATATATATATATATATATATATATATATATATATATATATATATATATATATACATACATATACATATATATACATCAAATCGATTAAACCGAAGGACTTAAATTCTTTTATACAAAAAATGTCTAATTTCTGTGATATTTTTTATACATTTTGCTATTTTATTCAGCCGTTAATCAATTTTAACATTTATCCGAATATACATAATATGTATATTATAACAAAACAGAAAATAGACAATCTTTTGACGCCTTGGAAAGAATACTTTCGGAGCTATGGGCAAAAAAAGTACTTGTACTTCTACATTAAAAAAAAATAAATGTTTCATGAAATTTTAGATTTACGCATACCCCAATTATTCTCATACAAGGTCTTCCGGCGGGCCTCCCGTGGTCTAGTTGCTAGCGCGCTAGATTCATAAGCGGGAGATGGTGGGTTCGATCCCCACCGGCGCCAGAAATTTTCTCATCTCAGGGCTCGCTGAGGAGGTTCCTGGCTGCACCCCGGATCTCGGCGCTAATGGCCAAGAATAAAAGTCTTCCGAAGATATTCCCGCAAACAACAACCGACTAAAATCTGATGCTTCCTGGTTCAATGTAGGTCACGTTCATGGTCCCTTCGAACTGCTCTATCTATTTGATCAGGTAAAGAAATAGAGAAAACTTAGTATTTTTCTCATTCTCAAGTCGAATTTGTGAGGTATATGCTAAAAGTTAGCTAAGAAACCACATTCTGGTGTGACCATATTTCCGACATCTATAGCACTTCATCGTACACCTTTCTACACTTTTTTTTTTGTCTTCAAAGAAACCATAAAACAACTCATGAAAAGCTAACGTTTACTAATTTCTTATAAGTTATTTGTTGATCCAATTTCCCCCATAGGGAACCATCGGCTTGAATGATGACAGCAAACACCCAGACATCTGTTTATTGGATAACAGCTATATGAAGCGGAGGTTGGGTGTCAACTCCGCATACAGCCTGAGGCACCCCCCCCCCCACAATCTCTTGCAACCAATAGCAGGCTTGCCAACCATCTCCTCTCGGCATATATATTGGCTCGTCCTTCCTGGCAACACTGCCTTCAGAATATTGATAAAGTACCAAGGCGGATTTATCAAATATATACTCTTTGACATATATTTGTCACGAAACTGATAATACTTATAAAATTTTGACAGTTATATACTTATAAACTTATAAAGCATTGACAGTTTTTAAAACATTGCTTGATTTGTATTAAGCAGAATATTGAATGAGTGATTTTTTAAGCGGTGAAAATTTATACAAGGTAAAGTTATACAGTGTCTGATTTGCATTATACAGTGTCTATATAAAAGAGGGGGGGGGGGCTGAGGGGGCTGCAGCTCCCCCAGAAATCGGTAAACATGTGTCATAAAAATTCCAGTTTGAAAAAACGTTGCTACTAGACACCACAACTTACCACAAAAAAAGTTGGAATTTTTAAAAAAATGTTTAGGTATCCCGCACTAAGCGGATAAGAACTTTCTAATAGGAAAATTTACTAAAAAAATCAATGATCGTGATTTATGGTTGGCGCGTCACCGCGGTGCGACAGTCTGGCCTTTCCCCACCACCTTGCTTAAAGTTGACGCTTGACGTATTGAAATGCTCTTCATTATTTCACTTTAACTTTCAACAATTTCAACTTGTAAAATTGTTTGTAGTAAGTTGAGGTGCCTACTAGGGATGGGCGATAGTCCATAGTTACTATCGATATATCTATAGTTCATGATTATTGACAAAAGCTATCGATAGTCATGATTATCGACAGGAGCTATCGATAGTCATGAACTATCGATAGAGTTATTACTTTTTTTTTTTTTTGAAGCTCCCAGCATCTGGAGGGCTGTAGTATTAAATACTGACACGCCTGGTGAATTAAATACTGAAAAAAAGCCATCTGGTGAATACAACCAACTACATAATGTAGCCAGTAAATACCTTTGTGTTCCAGGCTCGTCTGTAGCCTCAGAACCTGTATTTTCAGCCGCTGGAAAATCATTTATGAGCAGTGGAACAGACTGAGCCAAAGAAAAGCGGAAATGTTGTTTTTCATTTTTGGTAATATGTGCCTCAAGCAATGTTGGGCAAAACTAAAAACTAAAACTAAAATTAAAACTAAATTCACGTTTCGGAATAAACTAAAACTAAACTAAAAATTGCAACCTAAAAAAAAACTAAAACTAAAATTTTACTAATTAATGGATTTTAACTAAACTAAAACTAAATCTTTGGGAATTGACTAAAAACTAAATTAAAGCTTTAGTTTAGTTTAGTTTAGTTTTACTAAAATAACATGAATTAATATAAATCATATGTTATTTCGATACTTAAGTAAATTATTAAAACAAATAGAACTTGCTTAAGAATAAGAAATTGTGGCTTTTTCTGGTTATTTGAAAACATATGTTCTTTGATAAACTAAATTAGTTAACTAAAAACTAAAACTAAACTAAAATCACAAATTTAGGTCTCTATTACTGAACTAAACTAATTACCATACTAAAAACGGGGGTCCACATGATTAATAATTATACAAATCTAAAACTAAACTAAAACTAAAACTAAAAATACAACATTAGTTTAGATTTAGTTAGAGAAAACTAACGTTAGTTTAGGTTACTAACGTTAGTTTTGCCCAACACTGGCGTCAAGGAGCACAACTATAAACAGTTTGAAATAATTGCACTTTTTTGTGCGTCTTGATATTTTTATCTTTCTAAATGCTTTTTATAATTTTAAATAAATTCGTTTTTCGTTATAAACCTTTGTGTAATGTTATAAATATACCTAATCATGCAAGTAATAGATAATTCAACCGAATAACATTAAATTCTTCATTGGACAGGTATGTAAGGTATAGGGGAAGCCACTATCGAATAACTATCGATATAGTGTAACCGGTAGCATCGGCCTATCGATAGTGCTGAACTATCGACTATCGCCCACCCCTAGTGTCTAGTAGCAACTTATTTTCAACTTGGAATTTGACAACGAAAAAAAAAAGTTAAAAATATATACACCCTAATATGGCTATAGGATTTAATAAAGCCAGCCCTGTTTCTGTTTATTCAGTGGAAACTATAGTGCAGTCTTTCAAGAAAATATAATTATTGCTGCAACTAAATTGTTAGTTTCCAACAACTTGACAATAATACAGTTGTTAATAAAGTGTATATAAGTGAGAGTTTGCCCTATTATAAGTTCTAATAAAGGCGGAGGAGTTGGTTAGGTTGGTTACTGGATGGGAGAAAGGGACAAACAGAACATTGTCAGATTTTCAACAAGTTAGGTCGTTAGATAGCGCTTCGGGGCAGAACCCCCTGACGAATAATATTTATTAAAAACTCAATATTCTTATATTTGAGGAAGTAAGGGTTGCACAATTATCTCCAAGTGAATTATTTCCTTTCCCAACCAACCCCTGCTCTTATTTAATTCATTTCCGGTTCTCAACTTACTCGAAGTTGTTGTCACAATTTCTTTTTATTTTTTATTCATTTTTAGATATGATTTAATCAGTAATATTTGTTGAAAAATTCTTCAACATGTCAATATTCAGCAGTTCTTCTCGCATTCTGCAATACTTCATTTTGTTGAGTTTCCTTTTATTTTATTTTGTTTCAGGGAAACAAATTTGCTTTAGGGGCTTTTTATACAGTATATATATATATATATATATATATATATATATATATATATATATATACATATATATATATGGGGGCGAGGTTAGCTCAGTGGTAGAGCATTGGACTAATAAGCTGGAGGACTTGAGTTGAAATCCCGAGCAAGCACTAAAGATTTTTTCTTCTAGTGTCTTCGTTCATGGGTTGAATTCGGCCTCCCTGACCGTCCCTAGGCCAACCCAGCCTTTAATTAATTTAATTAATAATGGGTACCTTGGATGCTAATGACTCTAGCAGTCGAAGCAGCCAAGGGGAAAATCAGGCGGCTGGAGCATAGTACTGACCATACTATCTCCCAAGTGTGCCGTATGGTCATGAATCAGATATCTCTATAGTATCTGCCCCTCAGGGCCCACGTGGCCTGTTAAGGCACTGATTTATATATATATATATATATATATATATATATATATATATATATATATATATATATATATATATATATATATATATTATTCCCAGACATTTTGTCGAATTCATTGTTAGTTATTTGTAAATTTTCTGATATTAGATTTTATTTATTTCAATTAATTTTAATTATATTATTTTAGATTATATATATATTATATTAAATGATTATTGTCATGTACTTTCGATACACCCTATATACTATTTTAATTATTAATGTTTCTACTCCAGAGAAAATTTAAAAATAAAATAATATATTTCTGTAAAATTGTATAAGATTAATTTATTTATCTTATTTTATTTATATTTTTCATTTAATGTATTTTTAAAAATTAATTATAATTTACTACTAATTTACTTATAAAAATTGTATAATATCAATTCACTGTGAATGACTTTTTATTTCAGGAATTTAGTTGTATGTAGATATATTTAAAGTTGTATGTAGATATATTTAAAGTTGTATGTAGATATATTTAAAGTTTACCATAGAAGAGAAGGAGTAACAGGGAACATACCTGTAAAATTAAAAATAAAGCAAATTAAAATTTGATCAAAACATATAGGTAGTTGTCTTATTATGAAGAAGGAAGGTTATTATCCCTCTAGATTAACATATAGGTAGTTGTCTTATTATGAAGAAGGAAGGTTATTATCTTAATGGATTTTTAGATGGAAAATGACAAGATGGTTTGATTTTGCTTATGAATCTGGCCTATAGATTTTTGTATTTTTTTACTTATTAGTCGTAATTATATTAATTTTATGCGATGATACTAATGAAATCGACTATTGCCCTTTCGAAATCGTCAGTTAGAAAGTACATTGAAATTATGTTTCAATAATTTACGCTTTATGCGAGCGAAGATTTCATGCAATCTAATTTCATGCGATGCCACTATCCCGTTCACTGATTCTTCTAAGATTTACAGTCCCTTGCACAAAATCCCCATATATCCAAAGTAAAATTGCATTGAAAGAAACCCCCTTCGTGCGTTAATTATCAGCAAGAGCTAAAAGGGAGACGAGAGAGGACTGGAGGGTTGCGAAGCTATAGACAGACACACTCGACAAGCTTCCGTCCAACGTCGCAAGGGCACTCGACAGGGAACAAATGGTACGCTCTCAGCAGAGTCTGGAGCAGTCAGCCACTCAGTACGATCTACATACGAAGCACCACCCCTCTCTCCTCTCTCTCTCTGCGTTAGAATATCACATCATTCGCACGCTCAGAGAAATTACTCTCCACCATTTTAAAGAGAACATTATATTCAGACACCTCTCCCTAATGTGCGCTTTTGTAGTTGTATATATGACAGGCAATGTGCACATATGATATCTGTTTACCACATAAGTCACACTAGTATTTCTCATGTGACACAACTCAAAATAAAACTCCACTGAAAATGTGTCACTCTTGCCTATGTAGGAACATTAGGAATAAGAAAAGATGGGTGACACAAGTGCCCTCTGGTGTACAATCTCTGAAGCTAGATACATACAGTTTTGATGGTTGATAAACAGATATTTACCCTGTCATTCGAATCATAACTATGACGGTGTGAATAAAACCGATTTTTGAGTTGTGTCACTTTAGAAATACTAGTGCGAAGTAATGTCGGTGGTCTGTAGAATGTGTGGATCCAAGTTTTTCTGCTAGCTCTTCTACTGTTACAACAGAATTTTCTTCTACAGTAGCCTGCAGGAGTTGGTAGTCAAGCTCTGTTGCTAGACCTGTACGAGGCTCGTCTTCAAGCTTGCGGTTTGTCGCTCGAAATCGTTCAAACCACCGCTGCACTTGTCGCTCACTAATGATATTCTCGCCTTATATTTCTATAAGTTTTAGATAAGTCGAAGCAACATTTTCTCATTTATCGAATTCCCAAAGCATAACTTGGCGTAAGTGGTGTGTTGGGAGATCAATTTCAAATGAAATTTCAGCACATAATAAATATGTTTCGCCAAACAAAACATGATAAATAGAATTGCATTTACTGCTATATAAACAGAAATAAATTGAAGAGGAGGGAAAATAAACAGACAGAATATTAAAAACCGACATTACTTATGGAAGAATGACCTGATATATATAAAAACCTTCTCCTTGTTACTATGTGGCATCACAATTCTTAGAAAAGATCTATGGAAAAGCTCGCCGTTCAAAGAAAGAAATTAAATCGAAAGAACTTAAATCTGGTAATGTAGCTAATCTTCCAACGTTAAAAAAATTAAAATTCACTGAATGCGAGCAATCCTTATCGGCAGAATGGAAAAGGAAATTTTCAAAGAATGTATTAGTGTTTGAACGAATGCTGCTCTTTCCCGTTTCAATGAACAAGAAATCTTGCAATTTTCAAACGAAAAAGTACCGTACAAAACGATTTCAACACAATAACTGTGTTTGAAAATGTTAAGAAAAGCACAGACACTCCATTAGAGAAGATTAAAAATCGCTAATAGAAACCCCAGAATAAATCAAAAAGATTTAGAGGACTTAAGTCAAGTGAAATTAAAAGTACTTAGAATGATTATTCTTTTAAGAAAATATTAAAATCAAAATAAAATAGCCTTAAATAAATATTAACAATAAATTTATGTAAATTTATTTATTCAATTCAACAATGTTGAAAACATTCACTAAAAAGAAGATAACCTTAAAAATAAATAATAAAAGTTAAATTAAAATATGATTTTGTAATTGTGTTTGGGAAAATTATATGAGTATTTCAGAGTGTCGAGTAAAAACGAATAAATCGGTTGATTTGGAGGGGGGCTTACTCCGGACCCACATTACGAATTTGCTACCACCAGCCGAAATTTTTGTTATATATAAACGAAACTCGGTATTCGTAATGGTAATCTACAGAGAAATTAATTGCTTTTAGAGCCTTCTGCTTAAATTCAGGAACATAAATATGCTTTAGGTCCACCCGACAAACCTATGTACTGTATAACATATAGTCTTCTTTTTCGTACATGGTTAACCCGCATGCGCGAACGCCAGCGGACACTTTGTAAAGGTTTTTTTTCGTTTAGTCAGTGCTAAAACATAATTGTGCTAAAAGGTATTTGATTCTTTCATAAAGGCTCTAAAAAGATATTACGGTCAGTGTAATGCTCGTTTAGGAAGATCCCTTTCGCGGGTCTGGAACCCCAAATCTAACCCACGAACAAATACAAGAAGAGAAAATCTTTATTGCGGTCGAGTTTTGAACTCAGTCTAACCTCATCACCACAGTTTGGAGTATAAATGTCTATTTTGGAATTTTTAAGTGGTATGTGGATGTGTTGGCTACTTTTTTACAGTAAGTCGTGGGGTATATTTATGTTAACGAATTTTCAGTGTCTCATTGCAACATTTAAGTAAGTCTGGCAAAAATAATAACGTCAGATGGATTTTCGTTGCGTTTTAAATATCATTCAAATTGCGTGTGATTCATTTAGAGTAGTTAGTTGGCAGTTGAGATTGCGAAAATTAAAAAGTTTAGCTATTAGGTCTCGTGGTTAGTAAAACTATTTTTTTTTTTTTTTTTTTTTTTTTTTTAGGTTTTGGCCGACGTTCTATTACAGTTTCAAGTCTTTAGCAGGGCGATAATAAAAGATAGAACTGATTCTCATTAGCACCGGGCTATCTACAGGTTGCCAACCTACCTAAACATCCGTTGTTGAGACCGAAATGTTTTGATCTGGCTCTTATATAATAAAAGCTCAACCTACTGCACGTGGGACTCGAACCCCCGCATCTCCATATGAAGCGGATGCTCTATCCACTCTTACACAGCCTTAATGGAAATATTAATGAAATAAGTTCATATCAGACTAGAATATAATTATTATTTAAGCATTTTTAATTATTCACAAACTTATAAAGACTTAATAATAAGAAAAAAAAAAACTCTGATCCCTTTTTAATATAAATATCTATGGAAGTTGGCCATCTACTTCAATTAACAGCTTAGCAACCCTTTTCCGAGGGGGGGGGGGGTATTTTCATATAATCATAATGATTTACACATTAATAGTGGGGTTTTTACTTTTTTTAGAATTAATATTTGTTTCGTTTTAAATCATGAAAGGTATCTGCATCGAATAGCTTATGATTGGTGATTATATTATCGTAAAATGACTTCTTCTATATATTTTTTCTCTTTCTTTTGTAAAGACTTTATAGGTCCAAGATTGTTTATTAACATATTTTTATAGCATATTTTTTTTTTGTATGTCGACGCGTTTCTGGCACTTTGCCTCTCTCTACAAGCCACTTTTCTGATAAGTGCTTATAGTCAGCTAAATAAATAAATCAACAAATTAAAAGAAATAAAATGGCTGCTGATTGTTGTTTAAGATTTTAATAAAACTTTGATTTTATTTTTTGTTAATTTTTGACTTGTTTATTTAGCTGACTATAAGCACTTATCAGAAAAGTGGCTTGTAGAGAGAGGCCAGCTGACTATAAGCACTTATCAGAAAAGTGGCTTGTAGAGAGAGGCCAGCTGACTATAAGCACTTATCAGAAAAGTGGATTGTAGAGAGAGGCCAGATGACTATAAGCACTTATCAGAAAAGTGGCTTGTAGAGAGAGGCCAGCTGACTATAAGCACTTATCAGAAAAGTGGCTTGTAGAGAGAGGCCAGCTGACTATTAGCACTTATCAGAAAAGTGGCTTGTAGAGAGAGGCCAGCTGACTATAAGCACTTATCAGAAAAGTGGCTTGTAGAGAGAGGCCAGCTGACTATAAGCACTTATCAGACAAGTGGCTTGTAGAGAGAGGCCAGCTGACTATTAGCACTTATCAGAAAAGTGGCTTGTAGAGAGAGGCCAAGTGCCAGAAACGTGTCGACAAATAAAACAATAATATGAAAAGACGTTTAAAACAATTTTCGGCCTATAAGACTGGAATAGAAACAATTAATTTTTTTACAACAGGAAACTCAGCGTATATATATTGAAATTACTCAATTTACGCACAAATTTTAAATCGATCTAAGTACCGTATTTTTTAGTAGGTAATTAATTATTCTTTCGAAAAGATGCTTTACATTTAGTACTTATTATAAAAATATATGTGCAAAATTCCAAGAGATTTTTATTTTATGGCGAATCTGCATCTAGGCCATAGATAGAGCGCCGAGAATCATGGGCGTATATGAGGGGGGGCTGCAGCCCCCCCCTCCGAAACATTGTTTTGGTGAGAACATTTCATGTAAAACGAATCTGTAACAACCTACCTGTGTTCTGTAACAACGAACCTGTGTTCTGTAACAACGAACCTGTGTTCTGTAACAACGAACCTGTGTTCTAGATTTACCCTGGTACTAGGCGTCTAGAGGACCTTAAAACACAACATTTTACACTAAAATATTTAATATTTTCCCTACACCCCAAATCCCTAGGTGCATCCCCCCCGAAATTATATTCTATTTATTTATTGCATAAAATGTTTCCCCATTGCAAGGACTTGGCCTTATATAATGTATTTTAGTCCTATGTTAATAATACATTCACAGACAAAGACAGATAAACATATCGTCGTTACAAATGCAAAGTATCGAATGTGAAAATCACCACTTTTCAGAGTGGAAAAGCATTTATTCATAACTTTTTTTTGGACAGTCAAATATTCAGCAGATTTGACCTTTTGATAGTGGAATACTTTCCCTTTAATAGAGTGATCTAAGATTCAAGAATTTGCCGTACATAAGTCCAGCAGAAATTAGTAAAGATTGAAAATGAAAGATGCACTTTTTCACATTCGATACTTTGCATTTGTATCGACGATATATTCTATTTCCATAATATTATTGTGAGAAATAATAAAGTTTAACTGAAAATAAATACATTTCTTAGGCGTTAAATTTGTACAAAATTTACATACCTTAACTCAATATATAATAAAATTATTATTATTATTATATCAATCATAAATTCATTTCAAGGAGCTTTTTATGTAGTTATAAATTTGTATATATATAAGTGAAATTTTCTAGTCGGCACTTCCAGATAGCGTCATTAGGTTTACCTCATAAGCGGGTTTCCTTTTCATTAAGGAGAAAAACGCGCTAAAATCATAATTTGCAAAAATGCACCATAAAATGTTTCCAAAACAAAAAAAAAAACAATAAAAAACAAATATCTAAAGAGAAGTTGTTCCCGCCCTCATTTTCCCGGAGTTATTTCGAGTTGGTAAAACCAACCCAATTCTCGACCGACAAAAACTCGGCGTGTTTTTATAACAATTTCCCCTTTTCCACAATTCTCAACTCAGCAACAGTATGGAACTTTTCCTCTTGTGGCTGTGGAAGTTTATCTTCAATTTCCCTCATTTTTATGATAATAAAAGTGTTTATTTTATTTATTTTTTGCCTGAGAGTACATCAATTACTGTAATTGTATTGTGGAGGTGTTCGGGATTCGTTCTTATAGTAAATAAATATACAATATATAACAAAAATGAGTTGTATTTTTGCAAAAGTTTCTGATTGGCATTTAAACCATCTTCAGGGCTATAAAAAATTGTGTAAATTGTAAATACTAATAGTTCTACAAACAGCCTACGGCCATAGCCTCGTTGAATGCACCGGTTCCCCTTGATTACCGAAGTTAAGCAACGTCGTGCGTGGCCAGTACCTATAATTGGTGACCGACGAGATGCTATTGTTATTACAAAAGGGTGGCAACCTGTACATAGCCCGGTGTTAATAGCCCAAGTGTTGATACGCCGTTAAACACACACACACAAAAATATAACGGGAAAAATTAAAATGTTGTAGTTTATCTGCACTTTTTCTGATTTATAAAACAAAGTTAATGCTTAAGAAAGCCGAATTCTATAAAAATAAATAACATTATGTAATTAAATAAATTAAGAATGTTTGTCTGCATAAAATGTTTATAGGCTGTGAAATAAGTTCGAATTTTTGAAATATGTGTATATTTTCTCTAAATATGTTGTTTCCCACCTGAGAGCAGTTTAGTCATGTTGTCTGACAAGTCATAGTTTTTTCTTAGATAGACATTTAGTCAAAATGTGTTGACAAATGTCTATGTACAAAAATAGACAGTACACATAATAATAGTTTTCAAATTTTCTGAATATGCTCGTACGCAGCTTGCATTGTATTAATATTGTGTTACATTCAAGGAAACATCTCCAAGTGTCCGGATCTGATTTTGATGAAACTTTGTATATTTATAAAAACACGTGAAAATAATCAATAAGTATTTTTTTTTTATCGCCCCAATCGTATGTTTAATGGGTAAAAGCACCCTTTTTATCGCTCCAATCGTATGTTTAATGGGTAAAAGCAACCTTTTTATCGCCCCAATCGTATGTTTAATGGATAAAAGCAACCTCTTTATCGCCCCAATCGTATGTTTAATGGGTAAAAGCACCCTTTTCAAAGTAGTACACTTCAAATATTCTAACCAAGTGAGTATACAGTGATGGGTCACCGATTTGGTCCAATTTTTTTTTTCTAGTGATTCTGCATCGAAAAATAGTCGACACGTCCCAATTTTATATTGAAAATATAAATTCAAAAATACGCTTACGTTTGACGCTATTTTATTGAACTATTTGACTTGGTCTATTATTAGA